>CALNHX010008634.1:0-58384 GCA_940337035.1 Agriotes lineatus
GCAGTTGCCTAGCAGTACCGGACAGTATGAAATAAAATCATAGTAGTTTTCCACTCATCTGATTTTTTTTCAAATGTTTTTGCTTGTTTCTTATGATTTTGGTTATTAATACACTCCTACGCTCAACACGATTTTGAAGTGGCTTAGAAAATGGCATATTAATCACCAATATTGAATGGAGAATCAACTAGAAGGCTTAGATTAGCTTATAATGCAGAAAAATGAATGCCCAGCTTCATCTGCCGTTTAGAAGGGTTTATTGAAAATGGCAGAGACCATTTGCAGCATACTGTCATCACCATTATTACTTGCTGAAGATTGCATGGATTAATTAAACAAATTGTAGGGTGTTGTTTGCCAATTTTTCTGTTGTTGTTTTTGGTATACAGTGAAATCTCCCTTACCGGACACCTCTAATAAGCGGACACCTCTCTTACACGGACATTTTGTTGGGAACCAACTTGCTTGCATTAACTTTACTAATAAAATTTTCTCTAATAAACGGACACTCTATTAAACGGACACGGACACCATTTTTTGACAATTTTTAGACTGTGAATCTCTCTTGTACGGACACTTCAAAATGCAGGCCCAGCTAATGGCGTCAAAACAATCCATAAATCCAACATATAATGATCATGTTAAATTATCGAATTCTTTTGCAATACGGCCGGTATTAAGTCAACTCAAATCAGCATTATGACTGCAGGAAATTGGACACTTTCATTACCCTATGCACGATATTACAAAACAGTCCATGTCGCCCAATTTTAGAGGCCTGCAATTCAAACTACTTTGCCTTTTGCCTGGGCAGCCCATTCTGATAAAAATAAAAATAGGAAAAATGTTTCCTGCTTGCTTTTATGGAAAGACAGAACAAGAAAATTTGGCCCAGGGCAGTCCCGCGACCGCGGAGCCTGCGGGTATCAAGTTACGCCACTGTAATCAATTCGAACCAGACGACGATTTACCCTTATCAGTAATGGTTGAACTGTATAGGAATATTCCAGAAATCGAAGACGTCGACCCTGACGAATTTATAAACACTGACAAAGAAATAATCCTGGAAGATGATGTAACCGAAATTTCAGGTGAATCAGCTGCCGTTGATATGCAGTTGGCAGAATTAGAAAACGATGGCGACTTAGAAATTTGTAATGTAATCAAGACCCACACGGAAGCATTAACAGTGAACAATTTTAAACGCTTTGCTAAAGAAAGTAATAACTTTAAAGTATTCAAACTATCAAAACATTTAGAAATACATTCGGAAAGTATAATAAGCAGTCAGAAAAAACCATTACGTGAAACGAGTATTTTAGATTTTGTAGCAACTATTACATAACTTTTTTTCAATTATTTTATTATTTTTATTAATTGTTAGCGCGTATACCTTTGCATAATACGACTTTTTTAAACATAAAAAAAGATTTTTCCCTTAAGCGGACGCCTCTAATAACCGGACAAAAACTTTGGCACCGTGCGTGTCCGGTTATGGGAGATTTCACTGTACTATGTTTATGGACTTATGTTATAACGATTCTACTAATCTGGATTTGATATTTTTGTATTTATTTTCTTTTCCTTGTTATCTTTACTACAATTTTCCATAATCAGATAATCAGGTTGCGATAACCTCTCATACTTCAGAATTCTAACATCGAGGATTTCTGATAGATGTAATGTCTTATTCGTTATAATATAATCGATAGTGGTAACTGTTTTACTAATCCACATCATGTACAATCTGCTTTTATCAATGCTGATAAAGAAATAGATACAGGGTGTTAGGGAAGTCGACGGAAAAATTTCTAGGGGTGAATCCTTGGACCAAAATATGATGATTTAACTCAACTTACCTATATACAAAGTTGCTTAGTTTAGCCGCTAGAGGGCTTTAAAAATTCCTAGCTTTTTTAAATGTTTTAACCCCCTGTATAATCACTACCAATTTTTTTTCTGGATAGTTACTTTAATTTAGAAGCTATTCCCTCTCTTACAAAATTTTTGTTGGGTAAACGATTTAGCCACAAAATAATATTTTCTAAATCCCTACAACTAAGTACCAGAAAAAAAAATTGGTGGGGGGTTAAAACATTTAAAAAAGCTAATAGTTTTTAAAGCCCTCTCGCGGCTAAACTAAACAACTTTGTATATAGGTAAGTTGAGTTAAATCATCATATTTTGGGCCAAGCATTCACCCCTAGAAATTTTTCCGTTGACTTCCCTAACACCCTGTATACTGGCACAGTTGAAAGATTTTAAAAAGCCGAGATAAGTTTGAATTTGCAATTCACAATCTTGAAGAAAGTGGCCCGCTAGTTTTTTGTCAGTATTCAATTCGAGTGCATAAAATTATTCTTTTCCCACTTAACCAATTTTTTTATGCCTAACCTCTATCGTTGCCCCCTGGAACTACTTTCACATTACTTTAGAGGGTGTGAGGGATCACTTAGACTAAACTTTGCTAGGCAAAACCGGAACACCCAGGCCGGGAGTCGAACCACACTCCGTATTTTACTTTGATCCACCGAGGCCCCAACTTAACCAATTTGTAGCAACTCTTTGTTTTCGAGATAGCAATGCTGCGCATCAACTGTGTCACATACAGTTAGACTATTATACCATTTTTTGTTTAGGTGATCTCAAATTTCCTAAAGTACGATGAAAACGGTGTGATACAAGGTTTTAAGAATAACATCATTCATGTCTTAAACAAGAATGAATTTGCACTAAAGGGAACAAAGTACCACGACCTGATACATGATCGCGAGAATGTCATTCTCATGGGTGATTCTATTGGCGATTCAGGGATGGCGGACGGGATTGCTCATGCCAATGCAGTTCTAAAAATTGGATTCCTTTACGACCATGTATGTTACCATGTAGTTACAGCAATAGTCAAATTTTTTATACCAACAAACTTTCAGGTAGCAGAGAGTTTACCGAATTTTATGGATACGTTTGATATCGTATTGGAGGATGATCAGACTATGGATGTAGTTAGAGCTATATTAAAACATATTTTATAAATTATTTTTATACGTGTGAATTTTTCTTAACTTTTGTGATATGGTTACACTTAGGTTAAGTAGCTGCTTTTAAAATAGTTATTAAACCAATTTTATTTATATTGTTGAGAATAACAAGCACAGTATGTAAATTATTTTTTGTATTGAAATAAAGCTCTAGATGAAATGTGTTAGTTACAGCGCATGTTAGCTGTAAACTTGAGTAACCACATGTAAACGATGTAATTAAAAAAATTGGATCAAGCAAATATATTTTCGAATTAATATTCAAGACTGCATATAACAATTATGGAAAAGGTAAATGTAACGCACCAATTTGACACATGGATTACAGCGACCACCACTGAATCAACCTCTAATAATCTCTACTTATTGGAATAAGCAAGGTTACGCCTTGTGATAATACTTGCGGCACTTGTACGTGATAAGTGATAGCTCTTTTTATCGTTCACCGTTATACCGAATATTCAGTCACCCATTCCAAAACTTTTTGATGTCAAATGCTTGTTATCGGATTCAAATTATGATATATTAACCTTATCAGAGAGCTGGTTACCACAGGAGGTGAGTAGCGACTATTTAAAAATTGATGGCTGCGAGCTTGTTCGTAGTGACCGAGGTGCGTGTGGTGGTGGTGGTGTTTGCATTTATTTACGCTCATACTTTAAATTTAAAATTATTGAAACTAATGATTCTATTAAACAACTTTGGATTAGTTTAAAGTTTTCCAATACCACCTGTAGGTGTAGTTTACAGTCCGTCTAATGTTAATTATAAATTATTTTGTGATCAATTAGAGCAATACTAGCAGTCCAGTGCGACAAATGTCTAATTTAATAAAACAAAAAAGACCGTTTTGCAAATAGAAGGCGTATTCACCACACATACGTATATGACGTCATTGTTGGTAGCAAACTACCAGTCGCATTCGCCTTGATAAAATTTGCCTAGAATCTAACCTAAAAAGTTAGGATTAGGATAATTAAGCTAATAATTAGTGTTAGAGACTGAAATTCGGTTCCTGACCTGACATGACCATTCCAAACATATAACTTTAATAACTTTTTTTCTCTATTACGGTTTGGCTGCTGAAACAGCGTCCCGGACAGACACGTCTATTAGATAAAGGATCTTGTGTTTTGTACGTCTGTCTCTGACAATTTACTTTGTCTTGGGGATGTGAATATTGATTTATCAACTCCGGCTAACTATGACTGCATTTAACTTAGGAATATGATTGATTCAGTAAATGTTCAGCAAATTATTTCTGAACCCACCCGTGTGACCCGAAATTCAGCTACACTTTTAGATGTTTTAACTTTCAGGGTTGACTATATTGTTGATTCAGGGGTTTGTGGATTGCACTTCTCTGATCATGAAATGGTTTTCTGCACTTTGTCCATAGAAAAACCAATTTCCCAGCCAATCTTTAGAACATATCGCCGTTTTAACAATTTTGACCAAGAACGCTATAATAGAGAGCTCACGTTCATACCGTTTCTGAGATTATTTCATATGGAGAATGTGGATCAGTCTTTCCCAACCTGTGGTACGCAGAGGCCACTGCGGTGCTACGTGATGCTCTGCACAAAAAAAAAAAATTTTTTTTTTAAATTTGGGTATTGAACAAAAACACATTTTTTAAAAGAATACATTTCAACAATTATGGCAACACAACTTCTTGCCATGCAGATCAACTTTTATTCGCAGTACAGCTTCAAAAACTGATGTTGAAAGCTTATTTCTTTTTTAGTTTCAATATATGTAATATTAGACAATATTCTTTCAACATCAGCATTCTCGTGTGGAATACACAAAATAATAAGGGCTAGTTCGGCAATATTTTTAAAAATATATTCTTCGTGAAAATCTTTTGAAGTACAAAATAATTTTTTAACTGATTGCATTCCTTCGTGCAACTGATATCGACATGATAATGCGAATTGACAAAACTAATTGTGTAAGTACATTAAATAAATGTTAAAAGAATTTTGCTTAATCGTAAGTTGACGGAGATATTTTCAAAACTTAATGAGCTCAACCAAGCTCTGCAAGGAAATTATAACACTCCTTTTCGGGTTCATGATAGAGTAAGTGCTATGAAAAAGAAGCTGAATCAAGCAGCAAAAGAAGCAGAACAGAAAAAGGTATCGTTGTTTCCAACACTCGAAAATTTTGTTGAAGAAAATGACCTGAAACTGAGTCCTGCACTTCTGACAGACATCAAAACACACTGTCTTGGTTTGATTCATAGCTACAACCTATATTTCCCTGAAGACTTCAGCAAATATTTTTGGATCCAAAACCCATTTGCTGATATAGAAGTGGCACCAGAAATCTTTATTGCGAAAGAAAAGGAACAGTTGTATGAACTAAATTGTGACTCAGAACTACAGCAAAAATTTTCAAAAATGTCGCTCGTGAACTTCTGGGTTGAAAAGCGTGCGGACTACGCAGAAGTAGCTGACAAAGCAGTTAAATTTTTACTTCCCTTCACAACTTCTTACTTGTGCGAGACAGCATTTTCTTCACTTGTGTATCTTAAGAACAAATATCAAAATAGACTTATTAGTGTGGAAAATGATCTTCGTTTAAGACTGAGCAATCTTAGACCAGACATTCCCAAGTTGGCTTCTAATCTTCAAGCTCAGCCTTCTCATTGAAGTTTTGTATTATATTTTTGTTGTATTTTCCTTACAGTATGTTTTTTTAACTTTTAAAAGATAATGTTAATTTATCAGTGAGTAGTGTCACTATCCCAATAGTCAATGAGGCTCGTAATTTACAATATCAATATTAGATTCAAGCACGCCACCTTGTCAGAAAGCAGCTTTTTTCGAACGAAGTTTTCGGTATCAAATATTAAAAATTTATAATTCCCTACCGGCCTACATGAAAAATCTTTCAGTTAATTCGTTTAAAAAACGTCTTTATCGTGTTCTTGAAAATCAGCAAAACTCTGCAACCTAAATAGTGGATGCTGCATCACTAAACGGGTTACCTATTTACCTTTATACCAGTATATCTATTTACTTAGTTTTTTTTAGTTGTTTTTTATGAGGTTTAGTGCTGTGCTCTATGCCATGCTAATTGCAGAATTTTTAATTTTTAAAGTACTTTAGGCATTTTGGGATTGGTATTGTTATTAATTTTTCAAGGTTAGGTGAAAGACCAGAATGCACTTGAACTTATACCGATGGGGCCACAATTATACAGGGAATTTATTTTAATAGTTAACATAGACGTTTCGTTTCAGGTCATTTCTATAATTACAAATGGGACCAATAGATTAGAGCGTGTATTTTACTAGTTAACATAGGAATTATTACTTGTCAAAAAGACAATTAAAAGGTATCCTAATGTATACCACTGAAGACAAGCTACAACACACAAGTTGTTCCTACGTATCTACTTTTTAGTTGCATACCTACATTCCGGTAACAAAATTAAAGTTTCTTAGTAGCAAGTACCTAATTCAAATTCGTATGTTAACTCTTAAAATAAACGCTCTAATCTATTGATTTCATTGGTAACTATAGAAGTCACCTGTATGATTAAATACTGCCATAGAAACGAAACTGCTATGTTAACCATTAAAATAAATTCACTGTATATAACAGCAATGAGATAACATGAACAAGAAAATATAATGCTTGAGTAAGAAAGAGATGACCATACGAAAAAGTTATTTTAGTAGGCATGTTTGGTTGACATCTGTCATAATTAAAATCAGCTGAAAGCCTACTCGTATATTTGCTACTATGTTTATCTCTTTCTTACTCAAGCAATACGTGTTATCTTCTTGTTCATGTTATCTCATTGCTGTTATATATAATTGTGGCCCCATCGGTATATTGTGGTTTCCCTATCATTATATCGAGAGATCCAAAAAAAACTGTTCCTCAGAGGGCTGTGGAAATTCAACGTATGAATAATATGTTGGTGACACTGTACGTCAATGTCAAATTCGAGGTTAGCAGGTTAGGATTTGCGTCATTTTGTGTCATAACTGACGGAAAACCTAACCTGATAACCTCGAATTTGACATTGACGTACAGTGTCACCAACATATTATTCATACGTTGAATTTCCACAGCCCGCTGAGGAACAGTTTTTTTTGGATCTCTCGATATTATCAGTTTTTGTTGGCATAATAATTTCCTTTTCCTATGTACTTTAATTGTGGGGAAATAAAACACATTATTATTATTATTCAAGTATTTACAAAGAGATCCAAATCCAGTTGTAAGCTATGTATTTACAGTTACCGTGAATCACCCGTGTATACTACAGCTATTTACATAAGTATTGAACAGGTTATATACCTTTGGTACATAATATAAGAAACATTTTTGACCAAATGTTTTGTTCATCTGTTTAGTCTCGGCCATATTTTGTTCTCTAATTCGTGTGTTGTAGCTATTATCCATTCACAAAACCCATGAACTGTCAATGTAATTTTTTTTAAATATTTGCTGAGTGTATCTGGAAATTACAGTTTCTTTTTGGGAATGTACTTCGGATCTAGTGATTTCTAGTAATATTCCAAGTTAAGATTATATTACATGTGTCAAAAGTCAAAACTATTTTCCTCTAGTTTTTCCTTGTAATAATCAATTATAGCCTTTTTTTCCTTTCCAATAATAAAACCCTCTTTCATTTTTTTTTCACTGCAACTGAAGTGTATGCACAAAAATTTAAAAAGTTGGTATTATTTTTTATAAGCAAGTGTGACTTAAGTGAAGTTTTTAAATTTCAAACATTTCAGTGCTGCCAAAATCAGCAAGCAGAAGTTCCAAAACGGAATTTAAACAAGGTACCAACTTGACAGCGTTTTGACAGTTCACAAGTTTTGTGAATGGATAGTATGTTTGATTATTAAAATACAATTATTTATTTTATGTGTATGTTTTAAGACTATCAATAAACATAACTTTACAACAGGCAGTACTGTGGTGTGTTTGAACAACCGATGGCTTGGATATATGTGCGTAGTTTTTTAAATATTATTTTGAGTATGGATTTCTAGGTAGTATATAATTTTTTAATATGTGTAGTATAGGTAGGTACCACTCTATTTCATAATTCCGTAACTCAAAAGTGACTCCACCATACCATAATAAAAGGTCATCACTTTATCGTTAGGTATATTATCAAGTATTTCGTAGTGTATTAGCCAGTAGATTTAAATGTGTGTCCCATCTAAGAAATCGATCAACAGTTTTATAGAAGTCTTTCAGTTTGTGAATTACACCGCGTCATACGTTCAACAAGGTGATTTCCGCTGTTGTATTCAGTTCATTTCCGTTTGTCGTGTCATTTTGTTTTCTCGTGTGTTTATCAAAGCTTAACTCTACTTTTTACTTCTTTTCACTAAACCAGATTTGTATGAATTGATTACGATCCACAAACCTCGACACAAGATTTACAAATGAGATACCCTTCTACAAGAAAGTGGACATAGCGTACTTCGTTTACCACCATATCACCCAACACTGAACCCAATCGAAAAAATCGGGAGTGTGCTCCCCTAAACTTTCTCGCATTCGCCTTGTTTTCTAGCAAATTTGAAAAGTTTATTGCAATGTACATACATACAGTGATAAAATTACATTTTCAGGTAACCACTACCTGTTTAGGTAAAGTGCCGCTTTAGGTTAACCTATCATACTGAAATTTTATATCTGGGAGTTTTTCTCAATAATAAATGTATGTGCAAAATTTCGTGCAAATACCTTGAAGCAAACTGGTACTTTACTTGAATGGATACCGCTACCTGTTTAGGTAAAATGCCACTTCCGGTTAACCGATCATGCTGAAATGTAATATCTGGTAGTTTTTCTACATAGGAAATGTATGTACAAAATTTTGTTCAAATATCTCGAAGCAAACTGGTACTTTACTTGAATAGGTACCGCTACCTGTTTAGGTAAAGTGCCACTTCCGGTTAACCGATTTCGTTCAAAATTGAACAGGAATCTACAAATTTTGAATAATGACTATGTACATAATTTCAAGGGTCTAGCTTATTTCGTTTTTAAGTTATCGTGTTCACACACACACACACGCACACACATACACACACACACAGACATAATTCGAAAAATGGTTTTTTCGGACTCTAGGAGGTCTAAAACGTCAAGATTCGTCAAAATCTCGAAGTCGATTTTTTTGACGATTACAATACTTTCTCTATACTACCGTATGCGAGAAAGTAAAAAAGCTGGGTTGCCAGTCGAAATGTCACACTCAAACTAGAAAATGTGAAGGACTGGCAGTTGAAAAATGTAACACAATTACACAAGAAGATTGGACCGCTCTGTACGAAAATGCAGATAAAGTTGCAGGGAAATATATGAAGGAAGCCCATATGTTGAAACATGCAATAGAAATGATAGCTTTCACTGTGAATACGGGTGATTCAGATGACGATGATGGCGTTGCTCCTATGTCAGACAGTAATTAATGAATTATGATATTATTTTATTTACGATTTGTATGTAATTAATTTACATTTGTTTATTTTACTGAACATATTTTACATTAGTTCATTTCGTTACACTATTTTTCAAAATTCAGATGATGTCTGAACTGTCGTCATTATAATGTGAAATTATAAAGAAGCAACAGATTTTATACCAATTATTTAAAAAAAAAAACGGAAAATGATTTAAAAGCTTGTATTTCTTATGATATGCTAATTTATTTAGCATTTGAAACCAAAAATAAATCAGCATGAAAAGTTTTCCTTTAAAATGGGAATTTTAATTTGCCCCCGTAAAAATACCTATTGCTACGCCACTGATACTGGCTATTGGCGCATAAACCGTTCAATAGTTATTTGCCAGATAGGAGGCCATGTTAGGGTGATGAATTTCACCCTGTAAATATGCTGTCAGTCATTAACAAAAGTTAGGTTATGCTCATTTTATATAAAATGATAATTTTATGTTAATGTACAAAACGTGGTTGCCAGATTTGGTTTTGTATTTTGTGCCACTTTTAGTATTGGTTAAGATAAATTTCATGAAAGACAAATTGCTGATTCTGAATACGTTTCATACTTTGTTGAGTAGGCATAATGGTATAATGAAACTCGTTTTTTTATTGTAATTATAAATTGTATACAAAAATATTTAAATATTACAATTTATGTATTTTTTCAGTATAAATAAAGCTTTTACAAGCCACTTTAGGCCCATTGCATAACAATGTGTCTCCATTGTCCCTTATTGATGATTTTATTTCTCCAGTCTTCTATTCCTTTCCTTGCTATGTCTTCCATTACTGCCTCCTTCCACCTATTCGTTGGTCGCTTCTTCTTCTAGTTTCTTGCGCTCTGCCTTCCAATACTATCTTAGTAGCTCTTCCATCTGGCATTCTCCATATATGCCCAAACCATCTTAACCTTCGAGCTTTAATGAAGTCTACTATATTTGGCTCTCCATACTTCTTTTGTACCTCTTCGTTTGTAAGTCTTCTCCAACCATCATCCGTCCGAGTCCTTCCAAATATTTTTCTCCGCATTTTTCTCTCCCACCTACTTATCGTATCTTGGTCTGCCACATTCATCGTCCATGTTTCACATGCGTACGTAGCTGTGGGTCGAATTACAGTCTTATAAGTCGTAGTTTTGCATTTCGCGACATTTGTCTTAAGGACATTATACTATTTAACGCGCCCGGACATCTCGATGCTTTTATTAACCTTGATTTAATTCCTTGTGTGTAATTTAAGTTTTCAGAGATTAATGTTCCTAAGAAAGTAAACTCCTTAACTCGTTCTATTCTCAAATCTTAATATTACGCCATTATTATTGATTTCTTTATTTTTCCATTAGGTACTTCTTTGTTAAAGCTGCTGAATATTGTCCAGTGGAAGTTGAAGAATGGATTTTTTTTTAAATATGGCCACAGAAGAAAATCACAGGGAGTTAAGTTACAAGACCTCGGGGGCCACACTGTAGACATGTTTTGACTAATAACTCTGTTTTTGTAAAACTCTTTAAGTAAATTTATGCCCCATCTTATTGAAAGTACGTAACCCGTTTGTAATTCATTGTCACGTAACTCTTAAAAAAACGGCGACAAAATTTCAGTATGATATGGTTGTGCATTTAGAAAACCTAAAATTTGAACTATTAAAATAAAATTTAATCGTTTTACTGCACTCAATTACCTTAAAAAAATATAGGACCTATAACTCTTCTATTACTAATTGCAGCCCAAACCCCGATTTTTTGTGGGTGAAGCGGTTCTTCAACATAAAAATTGGGATTCTCAGCGCTCCACATCCTCATACTTTGTGAATTAATATAGCCAGATAAATAGAAGTATGCCTCATCAGTAAAGAAAGTTTTCTCAAACGCATTATCGTTATTTCCTAAATTATTGATAAACCAGTTACAAAATTCCAATCTAACCGGAGGATCGTTTGGCAGCAGTTTCTGATACACTTGCAACCGGTAAGAAAAATAATGCAAATTGCTTCTTAATATCCTATGAGATGTTGAATATGAAACATTTAATTGCTGTCCTAAATGGCGAACAGATACGTGTGGTTGTTCTTGCACAATTTGTCTCGCATGGTTAACTACTTCTTCAGTGCGTATGTTGCAAATAGTATGTATCATTTTTAGGTCGTGGGCCAAAAGGTTTAATTTCAAAATTGTTCCGCCCCATAATATTTCTAATAGTTCTTTCAGATATCTAAAACAGTACAAAGCCGAAAATTAAAGCAACAATTAAGTTTTATGCATAAATACTTGCATCCCAAAAGTCACTAAGCCGAGCAAAGATTTCAGTTTCACTGAGGTCGGGCCTGTCAGCTTTATAATGCCTGTAAGCCTTTTTAATTTGTAGTTTTGTGTCACCTTTAATGACTTTTGGCATATTTACTTTAGTACTACAATTTGTTTGACAGATAGATATCCATGACGGCGATGTCCATACATATTATGCCTAGTGGCAAACAAAGTATGAAAGGACTGGCAACATTGCATGTTTAACCTCAAAATGTCAAATTAGACACTTTCGTGAGCCTCCTGTACATAACAGCTGCTTCTGACAAAGTGTCAGAAAGAGTTTCTAGGGAGTTTTAGTTTTATTAAACATAAAAACAAAATTCCATGTCTACCTACTTGGCAAATAACTATTGAACGGTTTATATGTATTTCCTGCTTTAACGCCACTCTACCATATATGTAATACTTACGATATTGCTAGCGGCTATGAGTGGGAAACTCACGAAGGAAGTGAGACAGACAACCAACTCTTCAATGTATAATGGTGAGCTGTGCGCAAGCGTGGCGGCGTCGTCCGCCCAATGGGGAAGTGGTCAAGTTTAAAATTCGCTTCTAAAGGTGGAGTTCGAATTCTCACCCATGCGCACGAGACGCGTTATACTCTAAGTGAGATTATGTCGGCGCCGTAATGTTTTCGGGCGTTCCGAGGCCCTATTAGCAATATATGTATAATACATATTATATGCACTCTACTTACATATCTAATTGTACTTGGTAGTGCATGGTCACATTAACTGGTTCTTTCTCTGTAATATTCCAGAGTTCGCTGCCAAACGTAAACATTTGATCTTTCGGTACTTTCCAAATTGTCATTATGACTTTTCATGGCTGTTAATACAAAACGTATGTTTTATAGATATTTATTGAGTTGTTGGATAAAACGTTGTATTGCATTCGTGTTTTAGTTGCGTTTTATCCATTTAAGAAAATTAAACGCTTGAACTGCGTTCTCACGTTTAAACATTCTTGCGTGGATAAAACACCATCTAAAACACTTATACAATAAATAACTAGTATTAATGGCTCTCCAGTTATCGCATTCTGTGGTATTGCCTTTTTTGTGTATTTTGACGATTAGGCCTTCTGTCCATTGTTTCGGGATCTTTTCTTCTGTCCAAATTTTCTTTAATAGCTTGTGTAGAATTTTTACAATTGGTTCTGATCCTGCCTTAATCGGCTCCCCTGTGATGTCATCCAATCCAGCCGCTTTATCGTTTTTCAATTGTTTAATAGCTTGTACAATCTCTACTTCTGTTATTTCGTTCATATTTATATTTGGTTGTAATTCTGCTTCTTCGTCCTCTTCATATCATTCTCTTCTATATTGCTACTATCCCTTTGGATACTAAAGATTTCCTTAAAATATTCTACCCATCTATTTATTATTTCCTGTTGTGATGTGAGCAGTATTCCTTTCTTGTCTTTGATGTTATTGGTTAGTATTTTCTTCTACCTGACATTTTTCGTGTTATTTTATATAACTTGCTTAGGTAATTTCTTTCTGCTGCTGTTTCGGCTTCCTTTAGCATCTCCTCTATTTGTTTTCTTCGGTCCTTTCTTGCGCTTTTTTTAATTTGTTTATCTGTCTCCCAGTATGCTTTTTCGAGTGTTTTCTTCTGTTCGTCTGTTCATACAGTTAGTATTTTTTGTTTAAGCGTATTTCTGTCCTCTATTAATTTCTCTGTGTTCATAGTCATCCACGGCTTGTGTTTTCTCTTTTTTATTCCTATTATTTCTTCTGCTATTGTCTTTAGGACTTCTTTATATTTTCCCTAATGCTGTTCTATATTTAGTTCGTCCATGTTTAGTTTCACTTTATCTTCCAGTTTTGTACAGAACTTTGTTTGCATTTCTGTATCATTCAATAGATGTGTGTTTTATTTTATTCTTATATTGGTTTTGTTGTGATTGGTTTTTAGTTTAACTTTAATCTTTACTCTCACTAAAGCACGATCAGATCATATGTCGGCTCCATTGATTGCTCTCACATCCAGTAGGCAATTTCTATGTCTTCTCTCTATAGCGACATGATCAATCTGGTTGCAGGGTTTACCACCTGGTCCTATCCACGTGATTTTGTGTTTTAACTTATGAGGGAATATACTGCCACTCACTAATAAGTTGTTAACAGCACAGAAATCTAAAAACCTTTCGCCATTATCTTTCCTGTCCCCCCCCCTTTTCCCATTGTTTCTTCTCTACCTTCATTTTCGCTCCCAATTTTTGCGTTCATATCTCCCATCTGTAGGAAAATATCCCTTTTGTGTTTTTCCTTTGTTTATCGTACGTTTTTTGTAACTCTTCATAATAATCATCTTTTTTGTTTTGTACTGCCATATTTCTTGGTGCGTACGTTGTGATTATTGTAATGTTAAAAAACTTTGCACTGAATCTGGCCACAATTATTCTCTCGGAAACCGCTTCCCAATTTAAGAGCGCTCTTCTTGCTTCTCGATTCTTTATAAATACGACCCCTTGTTCATGGATAGCATCTTCCTCCTTTTTCCCGGAGTATACTAGTGTTTTTCCTCGTTCTAATGTTAATTCTCCGTTTCCAAGCTACCTTGGTTCGTTTAATGCCAGAATCTCTATTCTGTATTGTTCCATATGATTTATTATTTGATTTATTTTCTCCATTGCGACCATGGTTCGTACGTTTCAACAGCCTAAGTATTTAACTTTTCTTGTATCTATCATTCTTTTACTATTTGTTCCTTTCTCATCTTCATTTATGTTTAAACTTTCTTTATTCCTTCGTTTATTTGTTTCTTCTGTTATTTTCCCTGCCTTTATTCTGTATTTTCTCCCGATTAAGGGGTTTATTTTATGCTCATTTCTATGACATTCTTTATATATTTGCCAGTTCTTCAGTTTTTTTAAGACCTTTTCTGTTGGAGTTTTCAATTTATCAGAGTTAAGTATTTTTGCTTCTTTTTCTGTATATTTAATTCTTTTTAATTTATCTGCTTTTAGTTATTTCCTCTTGCTTTGCATTCTCATTTGTTTTATTATTTTGTCCATTTTCCTCGCTTGCCGTCATCTGTTCTTCCGTCCTTCTTTTTGTTTCTTGTACTTGTTGATATGGTTTGGTATTTGTGATCTTTCGTAGGTCCTTTTTTAGAGCTTCTTCTGCTTTGGAGGACTTATTTCCTATATCCTTTTCTGTTTTCTTTCCTTTTTTTTCTATTTTCTTTTGAGGCATTAGTATTGTTTGTGCCCAGTATTGGGTTATTTTTTTTTGTTACTGTTCCTACTGATACTGTTTGCTTGGGTGAATTTCCATTTTCTTCGTCCGTCAATCTTCCTCTCTTTTTGCCCTCTTTGCCTTCCTTCCTCTGCTTCCATCACGTCTTCCTCATCTAAATCCTCTTCTCCCTGATTTTCTGATTGTACTGTATGATTATTGTTTCTTTGCTCTTGTGTCTTCTGTCCTATCTTCTACGTAATCCTATTCTGTTAGTTGCTCCACTGCGTAGGGTTCACCATTGACGAATAATTTATTGTACACTAAATTTGCGTTATACCCCTGCTCCCTAGCTTGTTTCATATGTTTCAGTAGTTCTCTGCATTCCTCTAGTACCGTTTTCGGGAAGTCATCTGCGATCCAAACTTTTGTGTCCTTCAGCTTTCTTTTATTGTCCATCACCTCGTTTTTCTTTTTCAGGGATTCGAATTCTACTAATACAGGTCTGTTTAACTTTTTGTGTATGTTCCTTCTGCCCAATCTTCTTACTTCTTCCACTTCTTGTTCCATGTTAATGTCAACATTCATTTCCCGCAGCAGTACTGTTCTAATCTTCTCATTTAACTGTAGGCTCGATTCATCCCCTCCCTCGGAGATTCCTTTTATTACTATTTTTCTTTTCCTCTTCTCTTTCCATATCTGTTATGTTTTTCTGCTGAATTCTTACTTTTTCTTCCAGTAACTTATTTTGCTTCTTCAGCTTGCTGTTCTCTGGTCTCGTTTCCTCTATTTCTAGTTGTAGTTATCTATTTTAACTTCTATATTTCCAATCCGTTCTGTCCTTTTATCCATTCTAGTTATTTTGGTTTGGATATCCTCCAGCAAAGCCTCCATAGTTGATCTTTTGCTAATCCCAGTTGTTTATGCGCTGCGACGTCATGTGTGTTGCCTACAAAGTGTTTATGTAGTTTTGTTAGAGTATTGATACTCAGCTGTCTGTTGGGTTGCCTATCCCTTTGCGCCAAGGGCACTTTTCGTGCCCGTCCGTTGAAGGTCACATCCTTATCACTATTTATTTCAGGTTATAGTAAATTTATATAACAATTTGAAAGCCAAATTAGCTGTCTACACCGCTCTTCTGCTCTCCTTAGTTTGCACTATTTCCTCATCAAAAATTCATTATTTATTACGTTATATTCACATAGGGTTGCCATATTTGAAAATACTAATTTCTGGACAGGATTACGAAACTGGAGGAGGGTGGGGTAAAATAGAGGGGGAGGGGTAAAATACAGGGGGAGGGGTAAAATAGAGGAGGGAAGGGTAAAATGGAGGAGGGAAAGTAAAATGGAGGGGGGAGGGGTACTTGTGGAGAAAAGGTAATTTTCTTCTTGTTATGCTTAACGCAAAACTATTGTAGCACATTAGATTGTTGCAAATTTAAAAAAAGTAATATCACCTCAAATTGCTAATTTTAAATAAGCAGTGAATATACAAGTACCTACGACAACTAGCACAGAAAAAATAAATAAGTAGGTATAGCTGTTAAAATAAATTTAAATAAATACAACAGACAAATAAAGTTGGATATTGGAATACGGAAAATGCAGTCCACAATTAATTATAAAAGTTTGTATCAATGTACGAGTTTATGTAATTCATTATCACGCTTCTCTTTAAAAAAATTTAACACCAAGATTCCTGTTATCACTTTTAGAGCTAACTGCAGCTAACTAAACCTTCTTCTATAAGGAATTATGCTCGTTAGGTTTTGTAATATACTGTAATGGATTGCATATAAGAAGGTTAAGTTATTTTATTAATGCAGTACAAGTGTTTTAATATTATATTAAAAAATTGATTAAAATATTTCATTATTAAAATTACAAAGATGAATTTAGGTATAATAAAAGGATATCAGAATTATCAACATGTATTTTGTCAAATAACGGTAGAAAATTTGAATTCAGTTCAATGAAAAATAAGAAGCACAAGGGTTCTAACATGATTTAAAAGTTACCTGAAATACAGTGAAAGATTGATAGCAAATACTTATTGTTATTTAATATAGCGGGTGTTACTAAATGTGATAATAAATTATATAGAGTGTTGAACTGTAAAAAATAGTATATTATATCATGAGGGACTAAAGTGCACCATTTAATCCCGCGATTAGAGTTTGTTGCCTCGAGGGTGAAGCCCGAGGGCAATAACCACTCAAGGGATTTAGGCACTTTAGTCCCGAGGTATATACGCTATTTTTTGCACTTTTGGCAACATTATCATCAAACATTTCCAAAATTTGGAATCTGTCAATTTGGAAACTGACAATTATAATTTATTACAAACTGAATTGCAGCAGGTCCTGGATAGCCTGAATCAGTTGGCAGTACTGAAGTGTATTGTCAGTATATGTCAAATTCGAGATTTGCAGGTTAAGTTTTACGTCAGTGTGTGTCAGATGACAAACAAAACCTAACCTACTAACCTCGTGTGTACATAAATTTACCATAGTTACGGTATCATTTTTACTTTAGTCCCTAGGGATTAAATGAGTTACTTTAGTCCCTAGGGATTAAATGATCTACTTTAGTCCCTGTTTACGGGGACTAAAGTATCAACTTTAGTCCCGGAAGTGCAAAAAATATGCAAAAACGATATCACTAGGGAGATATTAATTTTTTCCACGACCGGGAGTAGAAGTCGGCTTCTATAGCATCAAAATTGTGACAGAAGTAAAGCATTTACTCTCTAGAGACAAAATAAGACAAACATTTCCCTAGGAAGTTTTCATTATCACTAAAACAACAATTATGTCAAATTCGAGGTTAGCAAGTTAGGTTTTGCTTCAGTCTGTGTCAAAACTAACGAAAAACCTAATTTGATAACCTCGAATTTGACATGGACTTACAGTGCCACCAACTTTAAAATTTAAAAATGTCAATAAATTACGTTTTAAAAAACAGTTTTAAATCTTCCTGCAACGTGAAAAAAATAGTATATGCAATTCGGAGAGACTGCTGTTTTGCTTTAGTGCTATGTGACTCTCGGGCTTCGCTCTCGAGTCACAAATTGCACCTCAGCAAAATAACGCATTTCTCTTCCTCATTGCATAAAACATTTTTAAGAGAAAAACATGTAATAATTTGTAAAAGGCTGAAATTTTTAAATAAACCCTTTAATAATATGATTTTGTTGATCTGTTTGGTACATGAAAGGGTGTGATTGATGCAAAATTGTTGAGAACAAAAATAAAGTAAATTTAACAAAAAACAAGAAGATTGTATAATGAAGATATGGAGAAGATGTGTATGGTAGCAGGACCATAATTTGGAATACTACAGACATTGAAGTAATTTCTAGAATTGGATGTTGAACTTAGTTTATTATTACTTAATTACATCATGTAAATTGGATAGCGTGAGATGCCTTCGCTGCAAATAGGTTGCATCTGGTTTCTGGAATGGACATATTGAGAATTGGAAAGAATTTTTCATGTAATAGTATCAAAGAGCATATAATGCATTATATGCTCTTTGATAGTATTATACTTTGCTGAGATTCTTATTGGAGTGACATCTTGTGACTTGTACTTATTTGAGTGACGTCTTATTTGGAGGAGACACGTTTTATTTACTGCTGGAGGATCTTGACGGGGTTCGTGTTTGTTGAGATATATGCTGATAGAAGATTTGGGAAGGAGACATTCTACTAGAGGGTGTTTGCGGTTCCTGACAGTTGGCTGAGTCTATACTGGGGTTAGTAGCAGTTGGTGTGCAGTTGGATCATTCAAAGGCGAATCAAGTTCTTTGGACGAGTTACAGCTCGGGTAGTTAATGATCAAACTAAAATAAACAGTAGTAAAAGAGTGAAGTAAGGTAATTAAAAAGGGACTATTTACTATTTCATGTTTATTGAATGACAGGTAGTGTAACAGAGAAGTATTTCCAATTGATATTCTACATACATAATTTGAAGTGACACTGTCGTTCATAGAAATTGTCACTTATAATACCATGAGTAGTCAAAGTGATGTCGAATATTTTTGCTGTGGTATCACGAATGTCCATTGCGTTTAGGTTCGATTAGGACGAGTGCGCTAGCAGTGCAGTGGACATGAGTAGTGATACCAACGCAAAAATATTCTACTTAACTTTGACTAAGAATGGTATTCGAGGGACTATTCAACACTATAACATAAAATCCAATCACATTGCAGACATTTGCTTTTTTCAACCAATAACAGCAGTATATTACTGAATATTGGGCACCATGCAAAATATTCACAAAACAATGTACGTACTCCAAAAATAAATAGCTTTGTTGCGAAGTATCGCTTAGCAACGATGTTCTGTCCTTAGTGATATCGCTAGGTTACGTAACACTAAACCTCAACAAACTGTGTGGCTTGTTTTAAAAAATTTAAAATGCTATGTTTTGGAAGTATTCCGCTGAATTTAATTGAGAATGAATAATTATATTAAATGTTGGATTATTTTTCAATAAAGTTAATCGTTATGTATTAATATTGTTAAATAATCGTCCCAAATACCACTCGAAGTGGATATTTTTTTTTAAATATTTTGCCATTTCCATAGAAATTATTGCAAATTTCACTCAACAAAATCACATTTAAATGTCACTCGCCTTCGGCTCGTGACATTTTTGATGGAATTTTGTATCGTGAAATTTAAACGCAATAATTTACATGGAAACGACAAAATATTTGTCAAAAATATATCCACTGCTTGTGGTATTAAACTTGATTATTCAATGAACCAAACTATTTTTTAAAACTAGTTTTCAGTAAATCTAGCAACAAACTACGTAATTTCTATAGTAACAGAACACTAATATTGACTTTTCCTAATAAAAATCACATTTTTTTAAATTTTCACTTCAATATCTTCTAGGAAGATATATCCGCTGATATTTTTTTGATTGGTCAAGAAATGTCAAATTGTGGATTTTCATTGGTTACTTTTTGACATATGACAGGTGAATTGAATAGTCACAAATATTTGACGTAAGTTTTCATTAAACAAATCATTTTTCAGTAGTAATAACAGTCTTTATATTGCGCGAACCGACCTGTTTTTTAGAGTAATCATGTTCTACTGAGCTAGAAATATTTAGTAATTTAATATTAACGATTCACTTTCAAGGGCGTATGAAGTACTTGAATTCATCTTAAATGAGAATTTGTCTAAACCTAAATAGAATTCGTACAGCCAAACCTGGCATATAAAGAATATCAAATAATTGTCGTAGTGCAAAATAATTACATATACAACTCATATTGCAGTGTAGACAATCAGTGCAATACATTAAGACATCTAATATAAATTTATAGATATGATATCGCTCCAATAATTATAGTTTTAATAAATAGCTAGCAGTGGCGTTTATTTCATAAGAGCTACAAAAGCAACAAAACCGTTATGAAGCCCTATCTAAGACTAGTTTAATCGCCTTTTTCGTTCGCAGCCTAAACAATATGCAACCAAGTTTACGTACGTGTTTTCTGAATCATGCTTACAAGTTCTGTATCTCATTTTGTACCAAGTGGGTTTTACTTAGTCATTCAGAAACAAATTAGTTTGCATCGTACCATGCTATACTAGACTTGCAATATCTGCATTGCAAGCTATTAACTAAAATCAATGCAAATTATAGCATGCTAATAAAATATACATTGCAGTGCTTCTTATAAATTAAAATATAAACCAATAAACTGATATAATGACACCAATTTTAGAGTAATAAGGTCTTTATCTTTATTAGCCATAATTTTTTACACGTGGAAAATAAATTTTAATATAAAGCCATGAAGGAGCAATATGATTATTCATCATCGCCAATTTTCTCCTAATAAGCGCACTTAATAAACTCAACCTTGAAACGAAACCTATTCATTTAGAATCGATCATTTGCTTTAATTACGTGTCATCTGTCTGCAGCAATAGATATCGAGTAATGCAACATAGTAACAATAAGCCTTGTACAACAGACTGATGTGAGAGATTAATTCACCGTAATAACAACGAAGCTTCCCCAAGCCATTTCCGAAAAAATAAACAAAGCTGGCAAATGTTTAGGTTCCAAAATTTCGGCTCGACGAGGAATTCTTAGACCTCACTGCGCTGAACTTGTGTCCGACCAGATAAGCTGCAGATATACACTTTGTAAAACGAGGTTATTTTGATCCAGTGGTGAATAACAAGTAGCACCTTTTAGTAGGTTATCTCTGTGGAGGGCAAAGGGCACGAGGATGTTTTACATTAAGATAACTTGTTTACGAGTACGAGACAAAAGTATTCCGTTTATTTGTACCTTTTCTGCCAAGCAGTTTAAAAATACAAATTCATGTTAACACAATCAAAGCCTACGAATTTGCAATTTGTTATCCTAACGAGAGGGCCAAAGCTGCATCCTGTCTCATAACGTCGCTTTACAGAATCTGGGTTTTATTTTTGGTTTGATTATTCGAAATATAGATCAAAGGTGTTGAGATGCTGCTTTGCTCAATTTTCTTATTAATGCCGAGATCAAGTTTACACACCAAGCAAACTGAAATTTCCATACCATACGGAATGTTTCAGATCGAATCTGAGAATTTTGTTTGTTAAGATATAACGAAATTCAGACGAATAATTTGTAAATTTGAATAATTTCTAATTATAACAGTTTTAGAAATTTTAAATAATTACACGATATGCAACTACCATTGTCGATTTTGCAAAACTTGTTAGTTAGAATATTTTACAATATTAAACAAGTTAGTGACTTTTTCTACAAATACTATATATTTTTTACTCCCGGGAGAGCCGATAACCTCTAGAGGACACTTCCCCAGATGGCGGACAGGGGAATGCCACTCTTATATGGGTGATAGGAGGGAATTGAAATGCCTCCCACGGAACAACAGGCACCCAAGCTGCGTCTAATACAGAATGGACGGCTGTCAACAGCGCCTATCTCACATTAATCGGGTGAACGAAAAGTACATCACGACGCCCTGCAAACGTGATGTTTTAATGCCAAAATCCCTATTGAAATGTCAATCTATAAAACGTAAATAGTATACTTCAGATGGGTAGAACCAGCGCCAGCTACAGAACAATGCCAAATAGCTTTGACGTCGAGGCGTGAATTTTGGTTACGCATCATAGCTGCACGTTGAGTGCAATTATCGAATATTAATTGAGCTTTTTGTAATAGACAACTCACTTAGTGCCTTCGTGAGCGTTTGGTGGTGTGCGTGTGAGTGAGCTATCATCAGGTGTGCACAAACACACACCTAAATGACCGTTACAAACAAGTTATTGTCACCGTAATTACTAGATGCTAGCGTTGTAAAATTATTGCCGGTATTCAATTCCTGAGTGTCGCCCCAATTATAGGTAAGTGAGTGTTTAAAATTAGCGTTTGATGCTATTCCCATCCATTTTTGTCTTCGAGCTTCATCCAAGGTGTGAAGCAGTTCGTCAGCTATTCAGAAGAAAATTTTGATACAGGGAATCACTGTTATCATTCCAACCTGGTATATCATTCTTGAGATAACTTCTTGGGATGTGTTTTTTAACATTACCTCTTCAGCGAAACTTTCACAGCTATCAGCTGTTGCGGAAAACTGGACTAAGTTATTTTTTGGAAGATCCATCTATGTCTTGGAAAGATGTCACAATAAGTATCAGAACACCAAGCTTAAGCAGACTAGTCGATGCTGGTTTCTGGAGAATAATTCAAGAACTCATCTTGCGGTGGTATTTGATTTAAAGATGCAAATGTTATTTCTGGATTATATTCCCTATTCCAAGCATGAGATCTAACCATTTCGTTAAATTTAGCGTTAAGGACAAGATGCATGCTGCTTTCCTCAGTCCATGCAACAACGGATTCATTATTCTCATCACTCTCGTCATATTTCCAATTGACATGGTGGGTTGAAGACCCTAGCAAATATCGGTAGGTGACGATATTTTTCAAGAACACTGTCAAGCCGTAGAAATGTAGATGGTTTATACATATAAGTTAATAATAATGTGAGTTTCCCCAACCTTAATAACGGTCTTATTGATATCGTCACTTTCAGTTGAAGATACTGTTATTGTACAGTCAATATTGTTGCTGGTGCAAGTAGTAGTCGTATAGATGCGGTGGGAAGTCATACGGTCATACCAATTATATCGACGCAATAGCATTGCCCAGTTAAGTTCTTGGCCCTCCTTGCATAAGTACTATCTCAATATGGTTTTCAGTTACAATCCTTGAGAGATTTTGATATTTAGATTTGCTTATACAGGGTGTTGATAGACAGAACAACAACAGACCTAAGCTGGCAAGAACAGACCGTTTCGAAGACGTGAATGAGTATGTGTACCTGGACTCTCTGATAAGCAATGTGATCTCTACAGAAGGTGAGCTCCGTCGGAGATGCGAACTAGGCAAGGTTGCTATGAGGAAACTAACCAAAATCTGGAAAGATAAGCATATCGATCGCACTTACAAAAACGTCTAGTTCACTGTCTCGTTTTTCCCGTTCTGACCTATGCATCAGAATCGTGGACCATGAGGCAAAGTGAAAGGAGGAAAGTTGATGCAACAGCGATGTACTGCTGACGTATAATGCTTCGTATACCTTGGACTATACACCGAACAAACGTGTCCATACTCCGTGAGCTTAATATCCAACAAAGGCTCTCCGCAACATTCCGAGTCGGGTACTTAGACTTTTTGGGCATGTTATAAGACGAAAAGAAAGTATGGAGAAGATCATAATAAAAGGAAAAGTGGAAGGCAGAAGATCCAGAAGACTCTCCATGGATCGACCAAATGGTCTAAATTACCAATTACCATTAGACAGACTAGTCAATGAGACGTACGACAAAGAAATATAGAAAAGAACAATTGACGACGCCCACACAACACCGACCACCACATTTCCATTGGAGAATAAGAACTGAAGAGAGATACAGGATGTTATCGAAGTCCACATAATCAATTTAACCACATAGAGATGTCATAAAACTGAACAACTTTTGTATTTACCATTTTTTCGAAAACTCCCCCAAAACTGAGTTAAAATTCAAAACAATTTTACTCTAAAAATGTATAGGCTACTATAAATGCAAACCAACAAAAACTACACAGGTACCGATAAAACTTTTAGTTAACATCTGATTACTAACAAGAAGCCACGTAGCGCAGTTGGGTAAGCGCCAGGCTTGCATTAAGCAAGTCCTCGGTTCTGTAACACGGCCTATTGCCTAGCCCTACACCTACTGAATTATTACGTTACAATGCCCTGGTTCGCTAGCTTATCCAGTCGGTGAGCTATGAGGCTCTATTCACATCGTCAGTGCGGCTAAGGACAAACTAATAATGTTGCGGTCAGCTCGTTGACACCTGAAATGTTGTACTTACAAATACAAACACCAATGGTAATAAAAACCCAACAGTTTACAGAAATACATATAATCTGTAAACAAACGTAGACACACAACGACAAATATACATAAAAACAAGTACTCAAAGCAGATATGCACTGCACATGAGAAAATGCCTTAACTAGATTCCAAACGTTCAGTAGCACATGCAAAGTCAAAGCTCACGAGCGCAATGCCTAAAATAATTCCGCACACACAAATAATTCGGACGCAAAGTTGTCGATTATTTTTAGAACGCGTCGTTATTTTCAACCCCTGGACGCCAAATCAGCAAATGACGTAATGCCGGACGGTAATTCTCCGTTATCTGGCAGCAACCCACTTGCTCGTAGTTGCGCAATGGTTCATTACAACAATTATTGACAATGTTGTCATTGTTGTTGGATCGCGATTGCAAACAGAACTAACCTTGTTCCCTTTGGACGCCGCTGGCATCTCCAATGCGTTGCTTTACTTCTTGGCGTGCAACTCACCTAGAGTTGCACGTACCCAGCGTGGTGGGCCTACGTAAGACTTTACTAGGTCAATTGGCGCCAACCAATTAATCTCCACTAGTCGTCTGTTAGGGCGCGAATCACGGCGACCTTCGCACTTCGCAGGTTTGGCAGCGAATCACTCCACTCGCGGGCTCCAGCATTATTTCGAATACGCTGCTTGTTATTCCCCGAATTATCTTGCATTGTTAGCACATTCTCTCACGTGGCGTGTTCGTACTCGGACACTTATAGCCTGCGGTCACTCACATAGCGATTCTTACTTATAATGCGATTCTACGTAAATAGAACATAATAACCCATACTGTCAGACCTGATTACTAATTGGGTATATAATAAAAGGTATGAAATAGGTGAATATAGGTGGCACGAATTGGCCTGTTTCAGTTCGAATCCCGCGGGCGTCGGAATTTTCCCGTATCCTTGGCGATTGGAAACGGGATAGTTACAAAAGCCGCTTTAGAGGAAAATATGAGAAATACAGAAGATCGGAAGCAATGGAAAGAAACGATTAGAAAAGCCAATTCACATACGGAATAATAACTGATATATAGATCAGGGCTCCTGTATTACGTGGAAAAACGACTAAAGGGAGAAATAAATAAATGCCATTTACAAGAAACAGCGCTGTAAATATTGTATTTAAAATTAAGGATGATACACACACTAAATGGGCGATGACAGCTTAATTCAGTAATTTAACGATACTAAATTCTGAAGCCCTGTGCTGGTCTCCATCTCAAAACAGTGATATCGAGGAATGAAAATGTTTGAGACCCTAACTCGAAGGGAAGTTTGTGAGTTGCGGGTAATAACTCAGGGTATACGGCAACAGATCTGGTCCATTGCCCGGGCTCCGTAAGAAACCAAAGGCCGTGATATTCAGGACAATGCGTGGTGTCATCCGAAATAATTCGGTATTTTCAAGGAGCCAGAGCAAAAATTGAAGGGTTTAAAGCACTGCGAAAGCTGGTAATTAATGCGAGATCAGCCAATATGTCACCAAGATCCATAAATTAACTTCCGGTAGTTACACCTCGCGATACGAAAAGACGTAAGGCCGAGAAATAATACATGCGGCGCTCGCGTCCTTTTTCTCTTTTTATTCTATATGGTTCGGGTTGGCATCGCAGTCAGCATTTTACTCCTCCGCTGACCCACAACCAGCAGCATACGCCTAAAAATTGTACTAGAGATAAAATTAACATAACATTCTTTAACGTTAACTACGAACTAGCATTGCACCCCGGTATTATTTACTATATTAAAAAAGACAATAACAAAAATTTTACTATTTGAGATTTAAAAGGATAACCTACAGTACTACGCAACACTTCTTTCCAGCAGAGGGCGATACTAAGATGACGCACAAATAAGTGGTTTTGGACTGTTATAGTTTCATCCTTATTAGATGTTTCCAATCAGAAAACAAAATAAGTTGGAATTTACTAAAAATTTGAATTGGCTTCCCTAACAATTTCGTAAATAACAAAATACTTCCGGGATTGGACCGTGTCCTTATTGAAGTCGATGAACTCAATGTTTCGCCCACTTTCGTAACGGACTTCATCAGGAGGAAAAGCAAGATAGCATGGTAACTCAACATGTAAACCACCCCAAAGGTGAAACTCTGTTGCAAGGGAATCGATAGAAGAGCTCGGTAACTCAACGTGTAAACCACGCCAGATGCGGAACTCTGCTAACGATCGGAAGGAGAAAGCGGGAATTTATAAGCAAGTGCCGTCACGGCTGAATGACGGTGAGCGGGGCTTAGCAATTAGCACTTTATATAACTATATACTCTCCAAAAATTTGAATTTTTCGCTAGCCCCCAAAAGCATTCCTACGGAAGCGATTATCAGTTCGGTAGAATCTTCTGTGAGAACGCTTCCTAAAGACGTTGCCGATCTTATCCGTTTCGAAGCTGTCAGGTGTTTACGATCATCTAAACCTCCTAAAGGTAACATTACAAGATAGAAGAGGAATACACCTTACGTTCCAATTCCGACATCGAACAGACTACACCACTAAGGTTAAGTTTTTACTCCAAGATTCTTCTTATTTCCCACTTTCTCGCGACTCAACTTCGAACAGGAAGTCACTTCTCTCATAACATTTTCAGATCTTCCCGCTAATATTCAACGGCGGTTGACTCCTCGCGCTTCAAAGACTCCTCGGCTCTATAGTTTTTTCAAAATTCATAAACAAATTATTCTCCTCGGGCCCATTGTCAGTACCATAGATTCCCCTACTTACTCATTAGCAAAATACCTAAACATTGTCCTCAGAAAGTTTACTGGTAAGTCTCCATAGTATGTTCGCAATACAGCCCATTTCGTTGGACTTTTATCCAATATAAGCATTGAACCTGAGTATTTACTTGTGAGTTTCGATGTCACTTCCCTTTTTATTAAAGTTCCTATTTCCGATTCCATAGTCATGATCCAATACTTATCTTCAGAGCATGGGGAGTCGTCTTCAAGTCTACCTGCCCTTACAGAAAAATGTCTCTCTTCTACTTATTTCTTATTTCAAGGCCAGTTCTTTAAGAAAATCTATGGTGCGGCCAAAATTTCTCCTCTTTCACCTGTCATTGCCAATATATTTATGGGAGCTTTCGAAACCGCAGCTCTGGAATCTTCAGAATTGAAACCAAGGGTTTTGGTTCCCATGCGTTGACGACACCTTTATTATTTGACCACATGGTAAGGACACTTTACCCCTCTTCTTAGATAGAAAGTAACGACACCCTTCCTTTCTTAGATTACAGGTGGCAGGTTTCACGCCAACAGAGCGGCAAACTTGCACATTTTGTATATTGCAAACCCGCTCACACTGATCGCTATCTGATTGACGATTTCCACCATCATCTTACATAAAACTTTCCGTTATTAATTCGCTTGTGCATCGGGCTGTTTCCATATCCCAACCCAATAATGTCCACACCGAATTAAACCATATTCGGAAAGCTCTTAGTAACAACTATTACTGTGCTAGTGATATACAGTCTTCCATTAATCGGCGTCTTCATCCATGGCCACCCAAACCTCCAAGTCACCGATCGCGTAGGAAAGTTTCTTCTAAAACCAAACCATTAAAACAGTATTCAAAGACTCGAGCAAAGCGTCACAGGTTCTGTCTGAACCTAAAAATAAATTAAACACTAGTCATCTAAAGGTGTTTAGAGTCCCTTGATCTACTATGCTGTATACATTAGTGAAACAGGACGTTCAGTAAAAACTCGCATCTCTGAACATCAGCGCTGTCTCAAATCGGGCCTCGTTTCATAATCAGCCATCGCCGAACACAAATTCGATACCGGCTGCGAATTCCCATTCTTCTTTAGCAGAAATATTCGGGAGGCCATTGATATTTACAAACACTCTAATAATCTCAATCGGGACGAAGGCTTTCCCTTTCCTTCTATGTGGAAAGTGTTAATTTCTAAGCCCCGCCCACCGCACTCAATCGCGACGGCACTTGCTTGTAAATTCTCACTTTCCCCTTCCGATCATTAGAGAGTTTCGTCTCTATTGTGGTTTACACGTTGAGTTACCGTGCTCTTTTGCTTTTCCTCCTAATGAAGCCCCTTACGGAAGCGGGCGAAAAATTTAGTTCTTCGACCTCAATAAGGACACTGTCCAATCCTGATAGTCGTTTGTTACTTAATGACAATGGCCGTGAAAGCCTCCGAAATCAATTGCATATGTATGTCACAAAATATTTTGGTATTTGAGCTTTTTGTTTTTTATTGGGATCATTATTTTCCATTACTCAAAATCTATTCATGAAATTTCGCAAAGAAAATGTCAAATCGGGTTTATTTAACGTAAGTATTATAAAAAGTATGCAAAAAATCATTCCGTTATACTAATTAAACATAGAAATGCGCCATCATTATGCAGATAAATGCAACACATGAATTATATATTTTTGGGTGGAGTACCACTTAGGCTCAAGCTGGACCTGTAAATCACGTGTTTGTATATGTTTCTTGTGTAGTCTTGTTACTGTACCTTATAAATCACTCTTCAAGAGGAAGTGTGTCCCAAAATCAAATGGTCACCCGGTTCAGTACCGATCCAGTAGCAGGCGGAAAAGGTTTCATCTATGCACGGATAGGAACTGAGATCTTTCTCATTGCATGCCTAGCACTCTACCCACTATACCACCGAGGTCGTACACACAGCACATTCTTATTTTATTGTTGAATAAATTATTCCTCTACTTTCGTGACCTATGTGTGATTTGGATTTCGTTATGATATTAGGAATATGTTTAATGCTCATAAATATTTTCTATAATATACTGTAATGGTTCACTGCCCATAGAAATTCTGATTGCCTAATTAACTAAACGATTAAGGTCAATATGGGCCCAGAATTAAATATTGTATCTATTGCAAAATAATCAGTACTTTACATATTAGTGAGCAGCAGTAACTAATAATTTGAGGGATAGAAGTTAGCATGAAATAAGGCAGGTTACAGAAGGGTTACGTTCGGAGTTTCAGATATGATTAATGTTAGGAAGGGCCAAATCAATTTAATTTGTAACTGACGGAATTGCACTTATTAATGTCAGGCATAGTATGAATAAAATGATACAGAATGATTTGTTAAGTACATAAATGATATGAATGAGCGTTATGTATTAAAAGTGTATAAGCCAGCAAAAGGCAAATTAGCGCAAAGGTAAACGAAACAGTGCTAGCAAAATAATAATTGCGAAGAGGAATGAAAAATTGAAAGCAGCCGATCGAGAGACAATTAGTGAGACGTTAAATGAACTCCAAGTATGTCAGTGCATTATAAACAAAAGTGATTTAACAGCAGAGCAATTGTGGTAACATTTATTTTAAAAAAGACACTTTTAGTAGTTAGGCAAAGACATGACATCAAAACTGTAGTCCATAAGGTTAAACATGTTATCAATCCTAATTTACTTTATAAAAATTTACAATCTAGTTGCTAAGTTACATGATAGTCTTTTGGTAATAAGAACCAAACAAGCCTGTAAAATTTGTGTTGGGGCCAGATTGAGCTCCTCAATTTATCACATAAAATTATAAATAAAAAGTCTGTTTTTATACCATTTCTGCATAATCTTATTCGTCAGTGTGCAGGGCATCTGTGGGTATAGTTCGCTAGGTGTTAAGAGTGCCAAGTGTAGCAGTTTCGCCAGCAGTAAGATTGTCCAAGTGCGAGTGGCTTCGGGGGCCCAGCATCGCAGCATCGCCCAGCAAGTGCCCGCTACGCGTAGAGAGGACTAGAGATGGGCGCGTGAGTGATTTTTCGCTCACGTCACGCACGTTTCACGCTGGCTTTAAACAGTCACGTTCACGCACGTTCACGCTCACGTTCACTCACGTTCACGGCGTGACACGCCACTCACGACGTGACACGCAGCTTTTATTTAAATTCAGATAGAACAGAATGTTCAAATTTAAAACCAATGCAAAAACCCTAAAGAGAACTAAAAACATGTTTTGCACCTGACATAATTTACGTGATATGTTGCAATCAGAATAGTTGACATAAAAAGAAAAAAATGAAAATTTACTACAATAACTGATTTCTCGCAAATATATTTCTTGCAGCTGTCTTCAAAGACATTACTTTTAATACTAAAAGCTGTCATTGGAATTGACGTTTCCCTTATTGGTATGAGTACAGAAGGTATTATGTTGCTAGGCAACACTTTTAATTCGTAGGTTTGAAAGTACTTTTACGTACAAGGATCAACATTTTCAGCGTTAAGGCGAGTATACAAAAAAAACATTACTTTTATTAGAATAATAAGTTCAACTATACAAGTACACAATAAATAGGTTTAAAAATAAAACTTAATCAACATTTTCAGTGTTAAGTCGAGTATACAAAACAAAACATTAGGGACTTTTCTAAAAATAGGTTCATCTACACATCTACACAATACATTTTTGGTTTAATAATAAAACGTAATTAACATTTTCAGCGTTAGCCGAGTATAAAAAACAAACCATTACTTTTATTAGAATAATAAGTTCATCTACACATCTAAACATTAAAATGATGAAATAATATGTAATCAACATTTTCAGCGTTAAGTCGAATTCTGTGCTCTTCTAAAATTCGTCCAGCTGTAGAAAATACTCCTTCGCTTGTAGCGGAACTTGCCGGTATGTTTAAAATTTCTCAAGTTTTTTTAACAGTGGCGTATTTACACTGTTTTCCCAAAATCCTAAAATGTCATCTACATTTCCGAATTTTAATTTAACATACTAATTTAGTTCTGTTTCGACATCATCTTAATTACATGTGTCATCGTCAGAGCTATCTCTAAGTGTAGAAAGATAAAAATCTGATGCTGATGTACCAGTTTGGAGTCGTTTGCTATGTATTTCATCATTATCATCTATAGTTTTATTTGCACTATAATCTTCTCTTTTATGTGAAGGTATGAACTTTAAGGATTTATAATTAGGGTCCAAAAATAAAGCCACATAATGTAACTTGTTTGGCACAATTTGTGATTTAATGAATTTAAAAGTTGCTGCACTCTGCAGTTTTTTATTCGTTGCTAAATATTTAACGTGAAATTAACGTGAAACGTGAATCACGCCTTGAAAATTTTCACTCACGTTCACGTCACGATTTTCAAATATTAGTCACGTTCACGACGTGACACGCCGTGACACGACGTGACACGACTGTTTTCACGTCACGCGCCCATCCCTAGCAGAGGACCTTCAGAAGCCCGTTCGTGTAGGAATTTTAACCAACAAGCTATTCTCAAGTGCATAATTCCCGTGGCGACCGTGGCGTCATTGAAAAGGATATCCGGCGTCCGAGAAGCTTCCAATTAAGGTAGGATTTTAAAGAAAGCGTTTGCTGCAGTCCCAGAATTCGCGGGGTTCATCAAGTTCAGACTGTCTGCGAGGTGTAGCTCCAGGTTCCAGTGGTCCAGATCCGTCCAAGTTCGGGAAATTCAGTTAGCGTCCTTTGAAAATGCAAGATGAGGCAGAATTTTTCAGTTTTGGCCGGATATAGAACAAAAATGATCGCGCGTAGCTTTCTACGTCATACCAGAAACAAAACGAGCTTAGTCGTTGCTACGTTACAGTATTAATATTTACCTGATGCTTTATTGCCATTTTGGTGTTTTAAAATTCAATTTACGCTGTTTCTTGCGACCACAGATCATTTTGTTACTAAGTCAAATTTAGAGGTTATCTAAGCGTCAGATGGAAATTGTGCATTTGCCCGAAATATTTGAGAGTATTTGTCATACAACGAATTATTTATCATACAAAGTTTTTCTTAATTTTATGAACCTACACCCTGAACCAAGTTTGTCTTATGTTCTACGGAGCTAAGCAGCTCGAATTTATTGCGGATAGATAAAATAAGAATGAGCAATAAACCATTTATTTGTGGTAATGAATTATACTCTTTTAATTTGCCCTGAGTTTGACGGCAGGTTCGTAATTAAACCTAATACAATTTATAAAGTGTAGTATTCCTTGCCATTAATTATTTTATTTAAAAACTATTATATACTTTATTAGGCGGGGGCGGGACTATCACAATACATAATTGCGTCGATCTATAGACGTTTAGTGAAACAGTCTGTATATAAAATATTATTTAAAATTTCGATTCATATGAATCTATGATATCTTCACTAATCGATGTTCTACAGTTTACAGAAGCACATTCTTAATTTCTTTATTGCCTAACAACGACACGTCTAAGGTACATTCTTGGCCAAATAAAAATATCTTTTCGGCTTGCTCACTGCCCGTGACTTTGCGCTCTAATGACCGTGCATGTAAGTCGAAAATAATTATTTAAGAAGGTGTTGCTCTTTAAAATTTAATGTGCAGGTGCAGGTTGACAGCCTCTTGCACTCTTGCTGATGTTATAATTATCTATTCTATAATACTACTATTTGTACTAGTTAAATTTGTCATAAATCGATATTGTTCCTAGTCATGCAATTATTTCACGCTGATTATTAAAATATTTTAAAAATTTAGAAGTTTTGAAGTCTAAGCACAAAATATAAAATAATTTATGTGTCGCTTATGTTCTAAAATCTGTATGTGATTATATTGGTCCGTTATTATTGTATAAATATTATTTAAATAATATGACAAAGAAGTCAGAGAAAAAAAGAGCTAATGCTATGGATTGCGTTTTTGACTGCATAAATGGCCGTACATTTGGTAAAAATTTTTCTCCTTACCTGTGTGACCTTCATTTGTAATAAACTTCACTGTGAACATTTTAATGATAATAACTAAAAGTATAATAATATACTCGTAACACAAAGTTTTGTTTCGGCAGTGGAATTATCCTTGTGCCTGATAGTTCAGGAAATGCACATATTAAAGTTACCTAATATTTTCCGACTTAGTATACTAATCTTAAACAAGCAGGAAATGCAAAATAATTGAGTTATATTGTAATGAACTGGTCGGGACTTTACCGTGCCCAATAATTAATAATAAATTTCTAGCCTGATACAACTTTACATAACGACTTCATGTTTATCTTGTCTAAATAATTGCCAAGCGCTCTACGACAATGACAACACACCTTCACCTTTAACTTTTTGATTTATGTTTAGAACCGGTGTGCTTTATCAGTTTTAATGTTTCGCTAAATACGCTTAAAACGGTATATTAATTAGCATCATATCGCACATCCAGTTCAATAGGGACACAAGTGCAAATAGTTACATTTTACAGGAGACGAGTTTAAAGATTATTTTAGTTTGTTACAAATCGGAATACGCTTGTAATTCCACCAAACTTTACTATATACTTAGTACGTATATCCTTTTAAGGTAGTGCTAAAAAGCAGTTTTATAATTTTAACCAAAATGTTCATTTTGTTAGATGTGGCCATATTGCACTAATAAGTTCCCTCAAAAAATAAGTTTTAAATTAACATTACCGTACACATGTGGCCATATTGCATTGCTGCAGCAAGCAAATGAAAAGTATAAATCACAGTTTACATGACTTTATTGAAAAGAATTTAATGAAAACTAAATATGAGTAGCTTATTTAAAAAAACATTTAAGAAAACACAATTATACGAGTAGGTACATTATCCTAAACATAACATAATTCAGTTGAGTAATATTAGTAAGATATACAAAATGTACCTAAGTGCAAACAACATCAAAAAATTAATTTTCATCTTCATTATTGTCTGTATTATCAACCGCATTACTAATTTTACATGATAATAAATTTTCATAGTAAGGATGATGAATCTTTTCAATTAAGTTTTGTTTACAGAGCTCCACTAAGTGTTTTTTAGTTTTGTCAGACACTGCCGGTGGTTCTTTATAAGCCATCTCTAGCTTTAAATCTGCAATGCGTGTAATCCTATGTCCTCGCCGTGTTTTCAAATTTATGTCTACTTCTTCGTAGTCAGTATCAAAATTACTTTTATAGGAAAATTTATTAGGGCAATTTTTGTTTACCTTGATTTCCTTTATTTCAGCCCATGTAACTTTTTCACCTTTAATGTTGACAGAAAAGTTTTTGCCAATCTGTTCGTTTAATAGCTTAAAATCAAAAAAGTCGTCAGTTGCCATTTCTTTTACGTAATAAGGGTTCCCTCCTTTTTTGCCAATCTGATAATTGGCGTCCATTGCGCAGGAACATAGATTGGTCCCGATCTGAGTGCCCTTTTCTTTTGGCGTTCAATGCATGAATGCATTGAATCGCCCTCATTTTGGGTATGCCCAGTTGTCAAGAACTTGTGGGAAATACTCTCAATGTTGAAATTACTTACGGCGTAAAGGTACATTGATAAAATGAATTTGTTTTTTTGTTGGCCAGTGCAGTTGTCGGAATAAAAAATAACTGTTTTATTATCACAATAGCCCTGTAAGTAATTCAAAAGGCAGGATCCAATATCGTTAGCCCCACGACGAGCAATAGCCTCATGCCAAAAGTAGCAAACCCCAGACTTAGTCGGTATATCATAAATTGTGAAATTATAACAATTTAAGCGACATTTGTAATAATAAGTTGATATTTCTCCACTCGGAGTTGGCAAAACAGCTTGCAAATCAAAAACGGCAACTTTAAGGCCTGAATCGTCTTTAGCTTTGGCAACGTCAGCGTGTTTTTCTTCTCTAGCTCGATTTTTGCAAGCAATATGACTCTCATAGGATTCTTTTGAGTTGCGCTTTTCTTCTTCACTCGAATTTTTAAAAGCCTCACAAGTGGCGCATTGGTCTTTTTTTGACACGAAAAAAGATATATTAAACTCTGTGTTAAATATTTTTTCGTACATAGATTTTTTTGCTGCTGGCAGTTTTTTCTGTTCCTGCTCCTCTTTGTAAAATCTGTACATCTGTGCTATAGTCAAAGAGCCATCTATAAACTCTCTTTCCGTTTGCGCCCGTAGATAGTGTGATTCTATCCTAGCGAATGAATTTATATGATTTCTAATGCCATCCTTAACAGCCAGGCTGATGGTTTCAATTTTATTATAGTTTCCTCTTCTATCTCTTTCTATCATGGCATTAGTATCCTTAGCTTTGGCCCAAGTCGTTCTAATAAACTTATCCCCTACATCCAAAGTATGCATAAAAAACTTTTTACAAACCGGTTTCTTTATTCCACCACCTTTTGTTAAAAAATAAGAAATGTTTGCGCTCCTAGTACTTCCTTCTGTCACTCTTCTATATTTCGGTTTTAACACTTCCATATGGCCAGCAACATATTGCCTGTGTAATGCATTGTCTCCAAGTTTCCAATAATTAGTATGAATGGTTTTTCTTTCATCAGGGGTAAAATTGGCAACACACTTAAATCGGCACATTTTACAAGGTGGTTTCACCGCTTTTGCTGAAATATTTCTTTTACCTTCAGATACGTAAGCTTCTCCACAATTTACTTTCTTCTTTTTTTCATTTCGCTTCCAGCTTTTTTCATTTCTGACTCTTTTTCTGGATTTATTTTTAATTTGAAAATTTTCTGCTTCTGCTTCTGCTTCAATTACAGCTTCCAGATTATTATTACCTGCTACGTTTTCGATATTATTATCAACGTTTGGAAAATTTTGATCATCAAAGTTAGAGCTGTTTAGTGAAATATTAGCTTCACCAGATTCGGAAAGTTCATTGTCATCATCAGGGATGTAGTTTTTATCTTTAACGGAATCATCGGAGTCGAAATCCACTTCAAAATCCTCAATTGAGTTTCCTATGGAAAACTTCCTACCTATTTCTTGATACGGTTCCGTTTGCCACTAAAATAAAAATACTTATTGTATAAAACACAATATTTTTATTTATACCAGTTAAATAAAGACCGTCAGTTGTTTTATATTACCTCAAAATTTATTTCTTCTTCTTGAAGAGGATCATTCTTGGCATTCTTTACGAAATAACTTGTTCCAGTTTCCTTTAACTGAAAAAAAATTAAACATTACAACGTTACTGCGAGTTAACAGATTATAAAGCTGTCTTGTACTTACTTGTGGTGTATTTTCAATAGCAATCGAAGCTTCTAGTGTATGTAGATATGAACTTTCAGAACAAGAAGGTGGAATCTCAATATCTTTATTTTTCTAAAACAGAAGCGCGCCTTTTGTAAATAAAAATTCTAACCTCAAATTAATTTTCTAAAACTCACCACTTCTTCGGCAAGTCTGATTGCCCTTTCTAGAATTAGTCTTGTCCTGGACGACATTACTTTCAGGCAAAATTTTCAAATTATCTAGCACCTTTAAACACAAACACAAAAATACCAACACAATCACTCAATGCACATGCACTGTCACAACCACTGTAACGAATTTTTATATTCAAATTACCTTATGCTAAATGCAACCGATTAACTAGAGTGTTTAGCTTGCATTGGGCATGCGTGGCAAAACCATATGGCCGCAAGTTTACTTTGATGCATTATTAGCCTGAAATTATCGAATGCAATAGTTCCATATATGACATATAATGCGTTATAGCATTTCAAGTTTAAGATCTTTAAATGCAATAATGCCACATCTGTATTATATGGCTATATTACTCAAAATATTCTTACAGTGCAATACAACATTATGTGACTTTAGAGATCGATTGTCTGTGATACAACATGTGGCGTTATCACATTACATAGAGGACCTACAACGAAAGTACAATATGGCCATAACTCAAAATCGACAAAATTTGCACTTGTGTCCCTATTGAACTGGATGTGCGATATAATTCTCCAAATAAAGTGCAAAACGGTGCCGTAAATTAAATAAGATATATGTGTCTCACTGTTAGCATTTTAGTAGTATTATGTAAGTTCGCTAACTAATATTCATTTCACTCCGTTATTTGTGTATTGATAATATTTTGAAGCTTTTTGGTGGCAATTTATGCTTTTTGAGCGTTTTGTCCCACTAGAAAATTTAAAAAAACTAGTTCTCTCTAAAGTGTCAGCACAAAGTGATACTTTTTTTTAAATTTGTAGTTTGTAGAAGACCCATGAAATTAAGCTATGTAGAAGATATAACCTTGACATAACGAAGCTTAAATAGCATAATAATGTGTTTGATCTTCTACAGCTGCACGAAAGAATGTACTGAAATGCACTGAAGGATTTGCAAATATTTGTACTATCTACATATACTGGTAATATAAACAATGTGAAGTGAATGTGTTCTTTTAGTTTAAAATGTACATTTTATTTACGTCGCATTTTCCGCAGTTGAAGTTGACATGGTATTTCCTAAGGTTATGCAATTTCGCATTATTATTACTACCAAATTGCTTCTAGCAAAATTCACTTGTTATTTTGGGATTTTCCCTAATTACTGATTGCCAATAGATATCGGATGTAGCTATAGTTAAAAATAAGTATTGAGGAAGTATTATTTATACAGTGTATTTCGTTTAGTTTTAAACTAGTTATGTAAGTCCTATTAAGAATCCCATTATATATATTAACATAATCATACTAATTTATCGGTACAGTCTATTACTATAGTAAGTCTCATAATTTCCAGTAGCAGTGCATAAAATATTGGGCGGATCCAAATTTAGTTGAAGCTGGCGGTTTCGAACTACATTTTCAAAACTATTGATATGCCACTGGAGTTTACTCGGACTATAAAAACTTAAAAAACAGCACAATTCTGAACTGCAAAATGTATGTACTGTATTAGTTGTTATCAGGACCGCGCCAGCATCAATGGCCGCCTGTTTGCAGAGCCAAATTTGCCGCCCCAAAATTTACATTTTTGTTGTAAAATATAAATTTTATGTAGTACATACCTAGTCTAACTGTAACAAATCAAATTAATTTAAGTGAAAAACAAAAATTTAAAAAAAGTTTTATTAACAATAAAATTTACAAAAAAAATAGTGGAATAAAATTAATAAAAAAACAACAAAATTTTAGAAAATTATAAAAAAGCAACGTTGCTAGCTTTTTTCTCCGCAAATTCTTTAATTACTAATTCTAAATCGATGGAATCCATCGTGTCGCTTTCTATTGCTATTATAGACAGATTATTTAATCTGTTTTGTGACATTGTGGATCGCATATAATTTTTTATAATTTTTAGTTTGGAGAAAGATCTCTCACCAGACGCAACTGAAACTGGTAACGTAAGTAATATTCTAAGAGCTATTGACATATTTGGAAATGATGCTATGAGCTGATTTTCAAAAATATATTCAAGAATGGACTGGGGCTCTAACTGATGCTTTTCAGCTGAAGTAGGTTTAAGATGTACCTAGTTTTAAAGATTTTATCTCTTCAAATAATTCTATTCCATCTACATCTGATTCCTTTCTAGAATCATCAGTTAGATGAAGATGTAAATCTTTACAACATTGTAATAGCTCGTTTTCCGTTAAATCAAACATATTATAGAGAAATCCAAACATAGTATCATATCTTGTTATTCCCTCAAATCTGTCTCTTAAAGACGATAAAGTTTGATCTAATATATTAAAATAAACGTTAACTTTATAATAATTTTTTCGATCAATAATTGGTTCATCACTGTGTTCATAATCAAATTGTCTGGGTTTTCTTCGTGGTCTAACAGACTGAACAGCAGGGAAATTAGGTTCAATACCGAGTTCATCCGCAAGTGTATTAGCGTCAGTAAGAACATTATTGAATTCTTCATCTGATCGAAGAGCTAAGAAAAAATCTAACAAATTTTTAAAATGCTCTAAGCAAGTTTTTATATTTATAGTAGGATTTTGCATCATCGTGCTCAAAACATTAATTTTGATTAAAATATTGTACCAAAAATTTATAACTCTGAATTTTTAATGCCAAAGATTTGGCTTGATGTGAAGCACTGTGGTCTTGTACGGATAAACGATCTTCAATTGCTTCTACCAATGCATCATATATTTGCCCAATTTGGTAACGCGGGGGCTTCACAGCGTCTATTCTACTAAACCACCGTGTGTCACTAAGTGGTTTTAAATTTAAATTTGTTGTGTGTTTTTTCAGAATTGACCATCTTTTTACCGAAGCATAAAAAAAACAAATAATTCTTGAACTATATCAAAATAACCAGAAGTCTCAAAAGAAACTTTAGCAGCATCGTTCACTACTAAATTTAATGTATGGGCTGTGCACGGCACAAAAAATGCTCGCGGATTTATTTCTAAAATTTTTTTTTGCAAACCAATATGTTTAGATGATTTTTGAGGCTTTCACGACCATTGTCATTAAGTAACAAACGACTTCCGGGATTGGACCGTGTCATGATTGAGATTGAAGAACAATCTTCAATCTCAATCATGACACGGTCCAATCCCGGAAGTCGTTTGTTACCATTATGTTTGCCGCGCATATTTGCCCCATTATCGTACCCTTGGCCACGCATGTCGTAAATATTTAAATTCAACTTTGAAAGTAAATTCATTAAAAATTCACTTAAACCCACTCCAGTTGAATCATTAATAGAACAAAATTCTATAAAATGCTCGCGTATTTCAATTTTTTTTTGAGGACTCATTCAACATTGTAAATCTAAAAATTATAATCATTTGTTCGGTATGACTAATATCCGGTGTACTGTCAAGAATGATAGAATAGTATTTACATTTTCTAATTAAATCCAAAATATTATTTCTAATTTTGTTACCAATGACATCTATTATTTCATTCTGAATTTTGTCCCCTAAATAATTTACCATTCGTGTTTCATCTTTTTGTGACTTTTGAGTCCGAAGCACATGTTCTGACATAACAGAATAAAATTTTGAGATCATCTCAACAGCTTTTAAAAAATTACCGTTATTGCTTTCAAATAATTTATTAGATTGCCCGCGTAAAGCAAGACACTGTCGTGACAAATATTGTATTATTAAAATTATTCTCTCAATCACAGCATGCCAGTGCTTTGCTTCTGCATTCAACAAACGTAGTTGCGTCTGGTTTACAGTTGGTTCTTTTGATAACAATTTTATAAGTTCTAACTGATTTTTAACATTTGCATTGTGAGTATCACTTTTTTCGTGCCTTGAAATCAATAGTGACAAATGCTGCCAGTCAGAAACACCTTCCTTTTGCGAAAAATTGTTTTTAATTTTGCCAAATATTGTACAACAAAAGCAATAAACTGCATTATTTTTTATTGAATAAACTAACCACGGTCTATTAATTTCTTCTCCATTTGGAAGAGAACGGTGGAAATATTTTTTCGAAAACCTTCGACCATTTTCATTAGTTGGGAAATTAAATTGCGTTACCTGAACAGGCCCTCTTTCTACTAAAATTTTTGTTAATGTTGTTGATATTATCTCAGGCCACTCTCCAGGATCATCTGAGGTTGCTGTCTCCTGCTGCGACTGCTGTGAATCTCATGAGCAGCCAAATTTCTTTAGTTCAGAAAGCCTTGATGAGGATGACGTGCTGGCTTCTTCAGCGTCATCAACTTCTCTTCTCTCTGGTTTTGGAGACTCCGAGTCAGATGAAGTCACCTTCTCTTCCCCACATTCGGAATCTTCCCTCATAATTTCCATTTCGACTTCTTGGACGCACCGGTCATTAAGTGGCCCGGAAAGAGAACTAGAGCTTGAATCTAATGCTTCCGCTGACACATTTTCTGGCTTCAAATATTTTATAAAGTATTGGCCAGTGTTTTCTTTTCTTCTTTTTTTGTAGACTTTGTTTTCGATACTGAAAACCCGACAGCCTTTTCGTTTTTCTGTTCTAGAAAAATTATAACAATTTTATTACTTAATACAATTTAAGAATATGTAGGTAACTATCTGTGTATTGATTGATATATGATTGATATGTATGTAGGTACTTACCATATTTATAACTTTTCTTCAACTTTCTTCAAAACACAATCACTAACAAAATTAATTTTCTCTACTCGATCTTCTCTGCAGCCAATTCAAAAATTAAATGACCAAATAATTATCATTGCACCCATATTACCACAGCATTAATGTAAGCATCATATAATATTATATTTCTTAAAATCAGCTTTAAACAATTAGGTACTTACCGACAAAAGAGATCGCCGACACCCCGATCAAAAATAATATAAATACCTACTTCATAAATACGATATGTTTCACAGTCAATAAAAGCCGCCAGCCGCCAGTTTTCTGAAAAGTCACGTTTTGTTGCTTCTGATAAATATCCGGCTTTTTTGTAATCATTGCATAAAGATGCATGGAAAGCATTCCTTCAAGTTGGCTTCGTTTAACAATTAGCCGCCACAGAATAAAAACTAACTTCGAGAATTTACATAAACAATAATCCATGTAACCATATTATCAGGTGTTCATTTACACAATAAACATTTTTTATACCTATATAGGTACATATTTTTGAACTTCTAAAATTTGTAAAGTAAAAAAAATTGTACATTTTTTATTTTTTTTTGTAATTTGTATATAATTTTTAAACCTTTTTGGCCGCCCCTGAATTTGGCCGCCCGTGTGCGGTGCACACATTGCACACTGGCATGGCGCGGCCCTGATTGTTATATCAAACTTGGTTTACTTATTTAATCTTAAATTACAATTCGCTTTGTAATGACCTATTATTTCTGATTTTTTTGCCTCACGTTCTGCACTGCAATATGAATTGTATTTGTAATTAGTTTACATTACGACAATTATTTGATATTCCTTACAGGCTACGTTTGATTGTATGAATTCTATTTAGGTTTAGACAAATTCTCATTTAAGATGAATTCAAGTACTTGATATGCCATTTAATATGAATCGTTAATATTAAGTTATTAAATATTTCTAGTTCAGTAGAACATGATTACTCTCGAACAAACAGGTCGGTTCACGCAATATCAAGACTGTTATTACTCCTGAAAAATCAGTTGTTTAATGAAAACTTACGTAAAATATTTGTGACAATTTCTACGAACGCCAGTGTCACTTCAAATTATTATTTCAGGTAACTTTTAAATCATGTTAGAGCCTTTCTGTTTCTTATTTTGCATTGTTCAACTGAGTTCAAATTTTATTCCATTATTTGTGAATAATTCTGACCCTTTTCTTACTTATACCCAAATTCATCTTTGTAAATTTAATAATGAAATATTTTAATAATTTGTTTTAATATAATATTAAACCCTTGTCTTGTATTAATAAAATAACGTAACCTTCTTATATGCAATCCATTACAGTACATAAATTCTTTATTATTTAAATAGTACCAATTACTGAATTCCGGATTGATTTTCTAAGAATGTATAACCGTTACCAATTAAAAGCATATCACATGCTAACTTTAACAACTTATTATATCAAAATAGCAGCAACAGCCAAGACTTGCATTTTGCAGAAAACAATAAAACCCAGCACAACAAATAAATAAGCTTCATAAAAGAAATAAGACATTTTAAAAATTGTTTAATAAGAGCGTAAAGTTTAACTTAAACATAATGACATATCCAGTAACTAGCCCCTGACTTTAACCCATATTCTAATATAGTTGAACTCGTGCGAGAGAAGATAATTATGTAAATGATACGATGGTAAATTTTATAGTGTTTGTCTACTAAATAAACCCTTTCTTAAAATATATCCTTCTTTTTATATTTGTGCCATATCCTCAGTGAACGTTGGCGATCATTTTGCCTATAGTGCTTTATTCACTCACAGTCGTTCGGAATAATTCTATGGATGTTAATTTGTTCGCTGTTCTAAATTTTGTATTTTGATACGTTTTCCTTTTGTTGAAGAGCAAGTTGTGATGCTGCAGTTTGGGGTCGCACCGTTGCTATAAATTAATTTTTGCCCTCCCTTATTACCAGTTAGCTTAATAGCAATTATATCTCTTTTACTTTAGTTACATCAGTTATGGTTGTGGAAAGATCTTGTTGCAAACTAAGAAGTAAACTGGACTTCTGCTAAGCAGAAACTCAATGCCGGCCTCGATGGCGAGTCTTAAATTGCTAATTACACAATGAACGTTGCGTAACCCCTGGACTTTGCCCTCACAGATTTCCACGGCGATGCCCCTACTATTGCGTCACCTAATGACACGGCTGAGCCTTTCTTGCCTTTCTGGCCACCAAATCACCAAACTGCAATGTTTGCAGTACTTTGCCGCCTTTATACAGCTAACCGGCTGCTTTCCAACGCTTGTAGTTCCACGCAAATGCAGGAACACTCGCTTTACTTGGGAAAAAGTAGCTTAGCAGGCGGCATTATTGTTCCCGCGAACAAAAACACACCCGTTCGACGAAAACCAAGTTGAGACTGTTGGGACGCTCTCTCCACAAATCCCGACTGCTTTCAACATTCGCACACGCATTAACCATATCCATCAATACCTTGCTGTGAAATATCGCTAGCTATGGTGCACGTAATTAAAAATTGAAAATTTATTATTTGACTTGCTAAATAACAGATATCGTTTTTACCTCAGAATCTATTTTGTCACCTACCTTAAGCATAAATGAATGATTTATTATAGGCACACACAGCAAAGTTTTAACAAACAAGTACTTTATGATACTCTTGTTTTACGTATGAGCAAGTAAAAATATAAACATAACATCAGTTTTGTTTCGTGGATTCATGGAAGTATATTATTTAAATTAAGAGTATTTGTTTATATAAATCCTTCTAAATCCCATCCTTGCGAATTTGATTATGATTGTAGAGCTCAACAATTACAATAAAATATTTCGTGAGCTAAAAGAGCACACAGAATAAACACGCTAACCTTTTGCACTCTTCGCCACTGGTTGATAACCCGCTGAAAACTGGAACAGGTCTATGTTCAGAATCTTAAAATATCTGCTGTCTGCATCTCGTTCACCGATCAATTTCTTTGAAGAAAGCTGTACATGTGTAAGTTGTTGCAAACCAGAATACCAGCAATAAAACTTGAATATCAAACATCACAAACAATTGACACTGTTTATTCTCTCATAAGTTATAGTTAAACAAAACAAATTAAACTACGCCACCAAAAACAAATAATTTAACCTAAAACAGAAACACGACCGACGTGGGTTTCTGTCGAATAAAATTGGCAAAGTCTCTCGAAAATACCTTCGAACACCAAAAATAATACCACAGCCAGGCATTGGTTCAAATTTACGTAAGTTTTTTAACAATTGTTCACCGATACGCAAATTTTTATAAAAAAAATCCTCTCGTGATTTGGAAAAAAGCACCAATTAGTTACTTAAAATCCATAAATCTAAATGTAAAAGTATTTGCACTACCGTTTTCACCGCATTTCGAAGTAAAAAATGTCCCGAAATTCAGCTTCCTCCGCACTCGTGCCATGCCAACCGTTTTTAGCACGATCGGGGCTCTGCTCCACGCTAAAACTCAAATGTAGGTACTGTCGGAATAATGGACCCACAGCCTTGCTGCATCTGTGTAAGTGTTATCTTCAAATGGGTAATTTTTTCCCCAAGTTCTGTACCATCGTCAGGCGTGCTACTGCGCTTTGCAATCTTTGCCTTATATCACGGAGTTCAACCGCTTTGCCAGTTTATAAAGGCTTCAAGAACGTCCATAAATATCTCCTTAAAGCGTGTCTCTGACCTGCAGATTGCGCCGGCCCCTCCATGCAGCATATTCACTGCACGATCTGACGTGTCACAACTCTCCCTGGTATGTAAACTCGTAGCTAGCATGTGTGCAGTAATCAATTTTCTGTGTTTTTAGGCTTCCAATTAAGGACACTTAGCCTACTCCTTTGATATTGGCATCGACTTCCACAGTTATGGCCCAAAACTTTGAGGTGTCGACGATCTCAGCCAGCGGACTTCGGACCAGCTCTGATTTCAGCCTCCAGCCGACAGTAACGGCTCCATCTGCCTTCTAGTGCTCTGAGTGTATCCTTTTTGGTGTTGTGACCCGGTTTTACGCACTTTTATTAACCGTAATTATACCGTATGTTAAGTTTTTATATAACACTTTAACACGCACTGAGTCGCACACTGAATCATCCAAAACTTTGTCTAAATATGTTATTATGTGCTCTCTAGAACTAACATGTGGCGCTATTCGTTTTTATCACTCTTGTATGTGACGAAAAATGGAATTCCCAAGTGTATTATAGTTTGGTATTGCCAAAGATAACCTCAAATTCTTCCGAAAACAATGATGTTATGTGGGATGCCATTTGCACGAGTTAACCCTAAATTACTATGAGTTAATTGATCATTAAGAAGAAGAATATCTTAAATCTTACTTTTAAACAAACTTATGCCCTAAATTTATTGATTATCCTTAGGAAAATGAACTTTGTTAGTTACTAATTGCCTTTAATTTCAGAAGTGTTTGACGTACAAGCGAATATCATAGCAACATACATCAACGAACAACCAACAACAGATATGCACAAATCGGCTGTATATTGGAATGCTATTCTAAAGACACTCAGGCGAGCCAGGTTGAGCCTGTTCTACGTTGTAAAACCTTCTCGTTTGTCACATATGTTCAGGATATTCTAAACTTTTAACGGTAGCACCATAGCTTGGAAACTTCGAGCCTCTAGCAAGTGGCTTCATTTAATGTTTATGCTTGTAGCCCCCATAAAAGCACTGAAAGGACATAACGCTTCAAAATCCTGCTTCTAATTATGAGGCGTAAGTTCTTATTGTACAGCATATTTCTCATACAGCTGAATTTTGGTCTGCCAGTTGCATAAAAAGAAGCGTTGAGTCTGAATTTATTGACGATCATAATTTTGGTTTTATTTGCATTGGGTCGCATTTTAAAATCTACGTTTACGTCAGTTGCCTTGTTTATTAATCTCTCTAATCTGTCTGCATTGTCAATGATTAGCAGAGTATCGCATACGTATCTCAAATTATTAACTAGTTCCCCCTTTACTTAGTTTTTACCTTTAAGGGCAGATATGTTTATCTCTTTTTACTTCCTCTATTCTATATGTGTCTCTGTTTACTTCACACTGTCCAGTACCAGATCACCTGCTTTCTTTATTTCACTACATCCCAATATGTCAATCTTTAACCTACACATTTCTTTGATAATGCCATTTATCAATTCTTCTTCGTGATGTTCAGCACCCTTTCCTCACTAAGGGAATAGCCAAGTCTGAGGGTTGTTAATACAGGGTTAGCCATGAGTGGGTTACTTCTGAGCAAAAATTGAATTGCAATCCCAAATACAAAGAACGCCTATTACCTGATACAATATTTAATATGATTAATAAATTGAATCAAATTCGAGGTTAGCAGGTTAGGTTTTGTGTCAGTTTGTATCAAAACTGACGCAAAAACTAACCTATTAACCTCGAATTTGACATGGACTTACAGTGTCACCAATGACATGTAAACAGAAAGTTGGGGACTTTGATTCAATTTATTAATCATATTAAATATTGTATAAAGTGATAAGCGTTCTTTGTTTTTTGGGTTGCATTCAACTTTTGGTCAGAAATAACCCATTGATGACTAACCCTGTATATGGTTTTCAGCCATGATGATGCCCTGGAAAGTTTCCGTTGCCTTCCTTACCGCAGTGTTGAAACCATTAAAGCCATTCTAGTCATGCTTCTTATTTTTTTATGGTATGTATCAGTACTGACATAACTGCTGCCCTACATCAGGCGTTTCAATCGGTGACTGCTTACAACATAAAGTAATAAAATGATTTAGCTACAAAGTATTTTTTACCTGTAAACAAACAGATGTGAAAACCAAAAGTATTCACAGATCTCAAGCGTCGTATAAGATCTTGGTCAGGTTCTCCGCCAGAGTTGACCGATGAAGGCGGGCATCTGGCTCGAAAACTGAAGCAAGATTGGTAGTTTCTCCAGGATGTCCGGCGAAACTGACGTCAATCCTGTGTACGATGTAGGGGAAAATCTTCTCCAAAACTTCCTTAGAAGGATGGACAGCGGCATTTCAAAGATCTCCCACGCGCAATCAGCGCGAATCTATACGCAATGTACAAAAATGTTTTTCAAGTATGCGTTGATATACGGGGAGGGCTGTGATGCAAAGCGTCAATGAACGATAGTGCGGTTTCTTTAAATCCAACGAAAGATCGATAATAAATTTCCGCGGTACTTGAAGACACAAATTCAGACTTTTCAGACATCGACTACGATCTACTATTCATCTGCTACAGGCTATAAGACCAGTTTTCTTTTCATGTCTTAAAATTATTCTACCCATTTTTTCCTCGGTCTTCCTACACTGCATCGCTCTATATGTTTGTAATTGTACATTGCTTTTAGAAATCGTTCTTCGTCCATTCTAAGCACATGGTCGAGCCAGTTCTGTATGTAGTAGTCCATTATTTCTAATATATTTATTATACGGAATCCTTCGCGTATTTTTGCATTCATTTTATAGTCTCCCCAAGTGTATTTTAACGTAATTTATTTGAAGTTTTGAAAATATTTGAAAAAATGTTTATAATGTTTATCTATATTCACGATTTTCCCGAGTTACACATACATATATAATTATGTAGTAATATAAATAAAAACATTACAGATTACAGTGTGAACTCTTACTAAGATATTGAAAATTGTCGCTTGAATCTTTTTTCTTATTGAAAACGATAATCCACACTAAATTTTAAAAAGAAGTTTCTGTATTAGCATATTGTTAATCTGCGCAGTTTTAATATGAGATTTATGAAAAACTCTGAACAGCTGTGTTCCCCTTGAAATTGCTTGATGTCAATTTCTTAAACTTTCTTCAGAACATCAAGAGTTAGTTTCATATTAATTTCCATTCCTATATTCATAAATTTCTCCAGCAAAAAATTGCATGCAAATGATCTTATGTAACAGTTTGCTGATTCGTAGACTGCCTTTTTTTAATAAATAAATCATAATCACTTTTGACAGGCACAATAGCCAACTGTAAAATTTCTGATACATTTGTTAGCGCTAATTGGTCATAAAAAGCTCGTAACAATTCATGGTCTCCTACTTTTTATTTTAAATTAAGGTGTTTTTCTAAGAACATCAAATTTCAATTAAATGGTCTTACATTTGTGTGAAAATGAAAAAAGTTTCTAAATGCCGCTATAGTAATTTTAAATTTCTTTTTATTAAATTGCGTGCGAATTTAATAAATTATTTGTTATTCATGTTGACATTGCAAGAAATTACATTGAAAAATAATTCCGTTTTTCTGAAGTCCTTTTGCTATAGCACTAATGCAGCAGAACCTAGTATATTATTGCAAATCGCTCAACAACTCTGTATTATTTTAAACCTATTTTTAAAAATTAATCATATAGTATGACATAACAATCACTTATTACTGAAATATCAATTAACGTATTTACTACATTTTCCCAACACGAGTTTAGTACGTTCTATTTTTTTTAACCAGTTTTCACCGGAAACGTTGTAAAGTGATAATAAGCAAGGTAAATAGGTAAGTCATATAAATTATCGAAGCTAAAAGCGCTTATAATTCTGAACCGCTCGAATGGAAAGCCATTGAATAATTCTTTTTTATTTAAGCGTCCTCGACCCGTTCCTTTATATCTTGTAAGTATAATACAAACATGAAAGTGTGAAAATACTTTTCTTTCATAAAAATATTAACAGGCCAATCAATAACACCTGCAAACGTATTTATGTATGTGTGTATTGTCGGTAACCTCATTTTACCTTGCGGTGTAGAGGATGGTACTTTAAACGCTTGCGTCTGGCGGTATAATGCTCGACTTGCCCCGGATTCGGGTTACAAAGTTGGAACGCTTATTTTGCGCTTGCGCACCAACCATTGTGTCAACTGTGAATGGTCTCACCAATCTCGATTGTAATAACCAACTCTGAAGAAAACGTTTGTCCTGTCATCGTCTTCATTTGGTCTATCCATTTCATTGCCGACCTGCCCCTCGGACAGCGTCTTTCAATTTTCCCTTGAATTACTAAGGTTTCCATGGCATTATCACGTCTCGCGAGATGTCCAAAGTATCTGAGGTATGACTGGGATATGGTCGTGATCAGCCTTTTCTTTATGCCGAGTTCTTCTATGATTGATTGGTTTGTGCGGTGTGCAGTCCATGGTATGCGTAACATGCGTCGGTACGCCCACATCTCAAAAGCGTTGATTCTGTTCTTGTCTGCTTTTTTAATAGTCCAAGTCTCAACTGCGTACGTTGGTATGGGAAAGATTAGAGTTTGTATTAATCTTTGTTTGATGTTCTTAGTTATGCTTGTGTTTTTCTAGATTTTTGTCAGCCGTGTGGTTGCAGTACGTGCTTTTGCCAATCGCCTTCGATTTTCCGGTTCGCATTGTCCTGTATTTGTTATCGTTGATCAAAGGTATTGGAATTTCTCCACCACTTCGTATTTCGCGATTCTTTGGATCTGCTGTTGGTTAGGATTTGCTCTGTCTATAATCATCACTTTTGTCTTAGATTCGTTGATTTTTAGGTCATAGGTTCGGCTGGCCTCTACTAGTCTATTCATTAACGTTTCCAGTTCTTCTTCACTTGGTGTTATAATGAGCGTGTCATCCGCGTATCTGAGATTACTTATGCGTCTGTCCCCAATGGTTATTCCGCCTTCTCATTCATCCATTACTATGAGCATTACGTGTTCTGTGTATATTTTGAAAAGTAAGGGAGATAGGATACACCCTTGTTTCACACCTGTCTTAGTTGTGAAGGCTTCTGAGTCTACGTTATTGACTCTTACTTTAGCGCTATTGTTCTCATAAAGATTTTGGATGAGTTGAATTAAGTGAGGGGGAGAGCTTATCCCATTTTACTGAATCAAATGCCTTGCGATAATCAACAAAGCATAGATACATGTTTATGTTGAATTCGCGTCCTTTTTCAATAAATTGTCGTGTGTTTAAAATCTGTTCGCGTGTGCCTTTTCCAGGCATAAAACCTGTTTGTTCGTCTGGTATCTGATGGAGGAGATATGACTTTAGGCGTTCGTTAATTATGCTGAGTAGTACCTTGCTGACGTATGGTATCAGTTCAATCATCCTGTAGTTATTACAGTTCGTGTGTGGTCCTTTTTGTGTATGGGTATAAATATTGATTCACACCCTTCCTGTGGCGACTTTCCTGACTGCCATATCTTTTGGCATATTGCGTGTATTGTGTCTATTCCGATTTCCCCTGTAGCCTTGATGATTTCCGTGGTTACGCCATCTGCGCCGGGCGCTTTCCTACTTCATAATTTTTAAATACATTTTTCAATTTCTATTCCTAGTATATTCGGTTCATGTTGTATTTCGTCCGTTTTGTGTATTGTATGTACCGTAGGGTCATTGAATAGATTGCATCAGTATTGTTTCCAAACTTCTGCTATTCCCTGTATATCCTGTATACTTTGTGTGTGTGGTTTGAACTCACGTGCTAGATATTTCACTTTGTTATATAGTTCATGTGGCTCGCTGCTCTTTGCGTGTTTTTCTATTTCCTGGCATATTCTGTTTATGTGATTATTTTTGTCTCGCCTGCAGAATTGTTTGATTTGCAGATGTATTTTAATATAAGGGAGTTTAAATTCTTCCCACATCTCAACCTCAGAATGAGGTGACAAGGCAACAGTATATCGTTTTCTTTTTCTTATAGTTTGCAGTGCCGTGGCAGTTAACAATCGTTGGCTATCATGTTGGCTACCAAATTCGTCATGCCTTTATGTGCAGCTGCAGTGTAGAGTTAACACACTGTTGTCTTAAATTGCGTAACCAGCATGTCCATCTTCTTCTTGAATCTCTTTTTCGAGCTATCTGTTGCATTACGTGCCAAAAATATTCTAATTTTCTTCGTTTAAAAGTTTGACAATATCAGGTGCTTTTTAAAATGTTATTCAGTAACTACTTCTTTTTTAGTTATTTTTGCTCCAGCTGATTTCGAGCAAGCGCTGGTACATCCACAATTCGTGAGGCCTCGGTCACTTCCCAAGCCTTCAGTCCTTATAATAGGACTGGTAGCACATAACATCGTATCGTTTTCATTCCCAGGTTTAAATTTGAGTTTAAAATTATTCATAGCTACAAAAAACATTTTTTAGGTATATACATGCTTCACGGGCTTCTTCAATTCGAATCTTAATTTTAACCGAGGGATTTCACATTTTATTTATATTGCACTCTAGTTATTCTGATTTTTCCACCGTTTCCGGTGCTATTCCATCTATGTCAATGCTATCATCTAAAATGTTTTTCTATTTATTGGTGGTATGGTGATATATTTAGTTTTATTGGTATTCAGCACTCGCCGGCTACGTTTTCTTTGTATTTTGAGGTTATGTTAAGTCGTAACACGCTAACTTTTAAACCATGATCTTATATCAGCTCAACACAAGTGTTTCCTATTAAGAGTACTCAACATGTTTTTGGCAACTAATTTTTTTAATGACTTACCTTATGTTTTTATTCTTTTTAGTATAAGTAGTTAAATAGCCCCTGGCTTTTATTTGATCCCCCATTTATTTATAAATGTTGATGATCCGCGTACGTGGTGGTTGCGACGGGACAAGAAACGGACCTGTCTGCACGCTACCACTAAATGAAACGCGGATAGGATCCGTTATAATGGTATCATATTATATCTGGCAAAGTGCTTCTTTAAATATTTCTTCGAAGTATAAACTGAACGATAAGGGACAGAGAATATGAAACGGTATTTGACCCACGCCTGGGGTTATTATTAATAACATTTTGTTACAGCGGATTTATGCATCTGTATATTGTAATGTGTATAAACAAATTTAGTAAGATTAGTTAGGTTAAACTGGCGCCGCCGGCGCTAGTGAGCGAATACATCCGGCAAATTAGCCCACATTTTCGTGGTGCTGGAAGCACAAGAAGGCACTGGGCGAGTGCAGTGATTTTAGGTGTACGGGAATCGTGATTTTTGGGAATTTTGGCTAATCCAAGCGTGCGGTTTAAAGCCAAGCGAAAGGCGATTACTAAATGTCCTAGGTCCTAGGAAATTGCTTGGTTGGCGAAAAGTTTAAATGGCACCCGGGGTCTCATTAAATCATCGTCTGCGAGGTGCTCCGGCTCCAAGGAAGCGACGGCTATCAGAAAGGAAGTCTCAACAGAGAGGGCTGCAGATTTAGGTTCAAGTATTTTTATGCTGTTAACAAAGTAAGAATTCGGTTTAAAAATAGCCCACGGCTTCGTGCTACAATTTCTTACCTGCGTTTGAATTTACTTATTCGGAGTAGCTGTGCACAATGGACATTAACTTTGGTTAATGCAAATACCCAGTAAGTTTGATTATGTGATTAATGCATGTTAAAAGCCGTTGTATAAGCGGAAGAAGTAATACATTTTAAAATATAAACACAGTTTGACGCCAAATAAAAGGAGACAGAAAACATCTCGTTTCACATACACCCTCGCCATACTCCTAGTTCTATTTCTATTTCACCTATTAGTTGTTTTTCCACTTTAACTGCCGCTCTATGACGTCAATATAAGAGAGGTAAAATATGAATATCTTTATCATCGATTTGTAATTAACAATGATGCAGTTTATCATTTTTACTTAATTGTATCGCTCATTTATTTGCATCCATGGTAGTTCAGAAACCCAGAGTTTGTTTCATACACAAATATATAGACTAAAACACATTAAACAGAAATTATATATTGTTCTTTATATTGCAATCTCGTCGTTTGTACGACCCTGCTTTGGAGCCCTGGCTCTTAGGGAGGCAAGAAAAGAAAGCTCAATCGCAGGTTCTGGTTGCAACAAGCCACGAGGTTCAGTTTAAAGGTGGTTTTTGGGGTCGTATTAATGTGCTCGGTCCAACAAGCCACGAATACGATAGAAAGGGTTTCGCCTTGTCTTAAGCAGGTGGCGGTTTTAAGAAAAAACGACTAATACGCTATTAGGTTTGTAGTTTAGGTTCAGGAGTTCTTGAAAGGGTTTTCTAGTTGCGTTCAAAGAGTCAAGTATTTTACGCTTCTGGGCGGCTTCGTCGGGCAGGTCCAACGGCAACTCGTTTTTCAGGAAAAGAGTCCGGATAAGGGCGGCAGCTCTATTTTGCTTGTCGAGATCAAGCAACGGCGTCGGGCTCCGACAGAACGCCTTTTCTAGCTACAGGCGGCTTCGGCAAGCCCAGAGGGCATAGAAGCAATTGGAATCAGAGCATTTTTGCATCAATAAATACTTGGACTCCAAAAAACACTTTTTCTGTTTCTACTCTCTTTCGAAAGCCAAACTAAGTTTCTGCTACTTTTCTATGCAGGTTTTGATAAATTTTTCCATGGCAAATACTTGGGAATACTTTTAGAATGTGGCTCATTAAAAAAATGGGATTGTCACAAATATAGGTTTCAGCCAATCTGTTAGCATAATCCCAGTGTCATATATGGTATTAAAAATGCATTTTGAATTTATTTTTCCTAGAAGTTTCAATATTTCCGTTGCTATTTCCTCTGGACCAAGCGATTTTGTCGATAATTGCGGAAGATAGATATACTCTGTTCCTATCTTTTTTGCATGAAGGTTGGCCATGACAGTTTTTCCAATTTAGCCGTGTACAGTTACTTCGTTGTGTTTAAACGAGGTTTTACTTGAGATTATGGTTACCAAATACATTTTGGTTATAAAACGTGACAAAACACCTTAAAATAGAAAGTTGCCATATTTAAGTAAAAGAGAAAATAGAATGTTAGTAATTTTTATGTATATATCCAGCTTCAGTAATTGTGTAATTGAAGACATTTTTAATTTTTATGAACGTACGGCTAATTAGCATTATTTTCTCGATTCCGCAAGTATTTAAGCATTTCGAGTCATGCATTTGCAGTCAGCAGTTTAAATGCACTCATTCTGTGTTATCGCTCTCTTTCGGGCCTTTGGCACGCTACAAAAGCCACGCACGTGTTTCTTATCGATCGCCGCAGACGTGAATTTGTTGTGCAGGGTCCGGCAGAATTACCGACCCTATTTAAATTGTTAATAACTGTTTCAATTTTAAAATGTTCTTATTTTTTTTTCAAAAATGTAAGGTACAAAATTGCCAATTTTAGTTACAATATTATTTATTTATTTAAAATATTAGCACTTGCTCCAAATTAATTTCGTTATTATTCAGTAGTTGAAGGAATTGGTCATAAAACGTAACCCAAACTTCTAATTCTCGTTGTAGTAATGTTGGAAAGAAATTAAAATAATTTAAAATTTGAAACAGTTATTAACAATTTAAATAGGATCGGTCATTCTGCCGGACCCTGTATAAACGCTTACGTTTTGAGCCAGAATAAAAGACAGTTGCCGTGTGTTAGAGAGAGCGAGTACGAATGTTGGGCCCCACTATTTGTCGATGGCAAGGTAGTTCGCTCGTTTTCGAGACAGAACTGATCCGGGCTTACAAGAAGCAACAAGTGACTTGGAAGTTGTTTTTTTTTTCTCCGAGCAGCCTTCGGGCTTGCTTAGGCGGCGTGGCGTTTGTTTAATGTGTAATTAGCCACTAACGGTTATGCCTTTGGTGTGTGTGTGTGTGCGGTATGTTTTGACCCCGTTATTGAAACTCCCGATCGATGTAACGCAAGTTTTGTGTTACGCGGATAATGACTTTCTCCCGATATTTCTCATTTATGGACTTGTTGAACTACACGTGGTTGCTTTGGCCGTTGGGAAAATATGGTGTTGTTGTATGTAGGCCTTTGAGATTTCGTTTATCGTGATGTGGCAGCCCAACACGTCGTTCGACAAATTTTCCATGAGATATAATGACGGTTTACCAGGAAACTCCCGATTATCGTTTCATGACCATCTGCCAATTACCGTGCGGACTTCGATTTCGCCCTCATTAGCGGATTCTCCCAGATTCCGTCCCGTCGGCCACATCCCGTAGATTTGGTGCAGCTGCATTAAGTGTTTATCGCAGTGTCTGGAAAACAACCGTTTGCAGCAGCGTATGACGTCGATTGCAGCTAAGCCAAGCTTCTAAAAGTATCGTTCTAATATAATAGCTTTTATAGTGCCGAGTTTGAAGTGAGTGTTTTGCCGAAGTGGCAGACAGTTTGCGTAGCGTTTTGGTCATTGTGGCATTTATTGTTTGTACCATTGCTTTTGCTGAACCATTATAGTTGTTTACATGTCAATTTCATTCATTACCGTGGGATTTCATGTACCTGTTTAACTGTTCGTAGTGGCAGTTGAAGTATGTGTCGCAATTGTACCTTGTTTAGTTGATTACCGTTTATTATTGCCGTTTGTTGTTGTTAATACCGTACAACTCATTCTGATAGCTGATGTCAAGTTTACTGCTTCCTTACTAGATTAAGACGTTACGCAGTTTTACATATTTAACCATTGCTCACCCATTTCGTATTGTTATGTACTCAACATTTATCCATTTAATATTTTGCTAATACATTTCATGCTTGTTTAACTATGGTTTTCTTTTGATGTTGTGCATGCGATTGGTATATGTATTTTTCCAGTGTAAAAGAAGTTTAGCAAGCTGCTCAAGTAAGTTCTTCGAAAGGTAAGTCCGCTGATTGTGCACGTGGCTCGCTGACCAGGACACTGCCAAGGTTATAGTTGAAAGGTGAATCCATTATGCTTTCACGTTCCGCAATGGGTTGACCTGTTTACCTTGTAGGAATCGTGGTGACACCTTAGCATTTAAGATCTGCTTTTCTTTTATTAGGCTGTTGCCCTGTGTTATCTCGTGTTGGACCACCCCTGGCTCCACTGAAGTTAGTCGGCAACTCTTTTGTAATGGGCTGGGGCAGCGGTCCTATGTAATACATTCCCGATTTTGAGTTAGATTACGAGCAAGTCGTTTAGCACTGTTTGGCTTGTCGTAAAGCCCGTTTCGTACCGTTACAAATTTCAACGGGAAGTGGACTATAATCAGTCGATACATCGGCTTTAACTTAATTCCTATATAAATATATTGCCACGTCGTCTTCCTGGTTTCGTATAATCTTTCCTTGAGATACAGCGAAAGTTTTCCAGGTAAACAGGCGCCATTTTAATAGTTTAAAGAACATATTAGCTACTCGCCAACAATATCATCTTCTCCTTGTTCTATTTTGCCATTCATATCACCCATGACCATTATGATTTTACTTTTTTTTATTTGTTCTATAACCTCTTCCAGTTCATAAAATTTCTGAAGTCAAGTCAAGTCATCGTCAGCTTTACCTGTTGGGGGCGTATTACTTGCACTATTTGTACGTTCACTGTTTGCATTTGTTAATTATTATTATATCTGAGTGTCATAATGCCTTTTCTACAAACGTACAAACAACCACAGGTAGCAATTCTACCTGTCGCCATCCCCATACAAAGAAATTGGCTACCTAAACTGCTGTTTTAAACCTCTAATCTGGTCTTCTTCTTTTTGTGCCTATCCGTTATCGGATGTTAGCGATCCATATGGCTATTTTTACTTTACTCGCTGCCGTTCTGAATAGTTCTGTAGTTGTAGTGTTGAACCAATTTCTTAAGTTTCACAGCCAGGAGATTCTGCGTCTACCAGGCCCTCGTTTTCATTCGATCTTCCCTTGGATTATCAGATGTAATAGTTCAAATTTCTCTGGATGCCTCGTTATATGCCCAAAATACTCAAGTTTCCTTTTCTTTACCGCTTTAACTATTTCAACTTCTTTTTTTAATCTTCTCAATCCAGGGAATTTTCATTATACGTCTGTAGACCCACATTTCGAAAGCCTCCAATTTCCGTGTGCTGGTCTCCGTCAATGTCCACGCTTCTACGCCATACAATAATACCGGAAATACATAACATCTCACCAGTCTCAATTTAGTATCCAGGCTTAAATGGTGGTTTTTTAAAATCGGACTAATCTTAGCGAAGGCTGTTCTTGCTTTTCCTATTCGGCTTTTGATTTCCATTGAATGGTCCCATTGTGCATTTACAGAACTTCCAAGGTATGTGAATTTCTCTACTTGTTCGATCTCTTCGTTGTTCAAAAGTAGTCTTCCTCTTGCGTGTTGTCGTTTGCTAATAATCATGAATTTTGTTTTTTTTTACATTCATTCCTAGACCGTATGACTCACTTACTTCTGATATTTTATTCATTTTATTCAATCTGGTACTAGTCAAGATATGCCTTGCTTTTTGTTCTTTGGTTCAGTCATGACGTACTAACCTCACTTTCTTACCTTGATAAAGAAATTACGATTTCCGAAATATTGGCTTAGAGAAAAGTGTTTTCTTTTGAATTGCTGTCCTGAAGAACGAAACAGGATTATTAACGATCTTGGTAATTATTGTGCACCGATAGACAAATTCTTATACTAACTGGAAATTATAGTTATCTATATTTCAATATTGTTAGAACCGTCGCCGGTACGTTGAGGGTGTTTCCCAAGTCCAAGAAAATTGACTGGCATGTTCCTTGGCTTATTCTAAGATAAAAAGTTCCTATCAACATGGGTCCGCAAGTTCTTCGTTTTCACGTTGGATTATACATTACAGGTTTGATGTGTATAAATGAAGTACCAAGAACACTTTTTTGTGTCGATAAACCATTTTTCAATTTACCAGTGACGTGCTTAAGGAGACTCTTAAGCACGTCACTGTTTGGTTCAAGTTTTGATAGAGCTTGCGATGTTTGCTGCGTTTATATTAGACTTTGTTCTTGACTTTATGCATTCACCTCACATTCACCTTGGGGCTAATTTGGTATAGTCTTTGGTTCATTTTTTTCAGTATTCCCCGTGACTTTCCACTTTCACTTTTTAATCACTTAACGTTTTTCTCTCTTTTCATTGTGTTTCTTGTAGTCATTGACACAATACGTTCTTATATCTAACCACCACTCTTTTTGAACTCCGTGTTTTCTTGAACCCCATTTCTTCCATTATTTTTTTGTTTATCGCTAGTATTCTCATTTTATCTGGTGTCTTGTTCTACAATTTGCTATATCGTTTTCATAGATCTTTTATTCTTGTTTTTTTAACCTTCCTGCTCTCAAGTACGTGTTGGTACCATGTTTACTTTGGATTCCGTCTTAGTAGATGTCATTTGGCCAATTTAGTTG
>CALNHX010008635.1:0-58382 GCA_940337035.1 Agriotes lineatus
CCCAGGGTACATACAGCGGAAGATCCTGCCCAACTCTTCCGCCTGAATGCGTCCAGCTGGGGTTAGTTCTCCACCCCACTTTAATATCAACACTAAAGAGGGATCTGCTGGTGGATCTGTTAACAAAATAATAATAACAATAACTAAGCACTATAATCAGCTTCTTTAGTAAAACAACACTATGTATCACTTTTATTTTATTTAGTACAGAGGACAATGATATCAGAAAAATGAGAATCTATAGTAAAGTTCTCCACTACTAACTCAAGAGTATTCTCACCGATTAAAAAATATGAATCGCTATGAAAAGTTTTACTAAACATTAATCAATATTTCATTATTATAATCAGTAGTTAACTTTTTTTAAATTTAAATTAAATACATTTAAAAAGTATCTTTTTACAATAGAGATCCATCGTTGTTAAAAACATCAACTTAATAGCAGTTGGTACTTGATATTCTACATGCCCAGATCTTGATCATCATCAATAAATTTGTACATACCTACACCAGCGTACATAAATCAAACAAGTAGAGACACTCAGCGTCGGTTCCTTTGATGTCAAAAATGCCGATTTGAATGTCCTTGAACGGCTCCTAGGAGGTACTTTCCGATATTACCAACAGATGACGCCACTACTTTACCACATCATGATTGGTAGCAGAGCCAGTAGATATAGGAGAGTACCCCCATTCATTGATCCGTGAAAATGCCGCCATCGCCGCCATTTTTGTTCCCATCAGCAATAGCTGATTGAGTTATGTCTAAAATTTTACTTGCAATTGGCAAGACTGTAAGTCTATGTCAAATCCGAGGTTAGCAGGTTATGTTTTGAGTCAGTTTGTGTCAGAAATGATGCCAAACCAAACCTGCCAACCTCGAATTTGACAAAGACTTACAGTCTTGCCAATTTTAAGTAAAGTTTTGGATTGCGAACAAACGTCACAGAATTGTGTTACAAACCTCAAAGTGACGCATATGACAGAGGAACAAACATGGCGGACGAGGCGGTACTCTCCTATATACACTGGCTGTGATTGGTAGAACTTTTTTTTGCCATCTGGTTGTCAAGCTTAGAAATACCCCGTAAGTTACTGTCCCAGGCAATCTAGACAGGTTTCAACATTTGGCATGAGTGTCTCTACTTGTTTGATTTATGTACGCTGTCTATAATCTCTTCACATCTTTTTGCATTAAGGTTGGCAATGGAAGTTTCCCCAATTTAGCTGTGTAAAATTACTTTGTTGTGTTTAATGGAGGTTTACATTTCAAGTTAAGGTTACCAAATACATTTAGGTTAGAAAACATGACAAAACACCTTCAAATGTAGTTTCCATATTGAAGCAGAACAGAGAATAGAACTTTGGTAATTTTTATGTATGTATCCAGCTTCAGTCATTGAGCAATTGAATACAGTTTTAATTAAGTTAGGTTATACAACAAAATAAAAATTACAATTCTGTTCATGTGCAACTTACAACAAAAATCCATGGCCAACCTTCATGCAAAAAAGGAGTGAATGGTTGACTGTGATGAGGTAATGATCCAATTTTATTCTCGTTATTTTATATGCATGTAAACCACATTAAAACATAACTGTAATATGATTTAGATGAAAGGAAAATAGTAGATTGTAAATAGAACATGCAGCTAAAGTCATTAATAAGTCGCAAGTTTATCTACTTGTTTCGTAGTTAGTGAGCAAGATGTAGGTTGAGTAGTAGGTACCTCGGATACTGAATACTATGGCTGCACGGTCTAAGTCCTACTAGATGTTCAAAACCGAAACGTAATAGTTTTCAGAATTTTAAGTTTTAGATTTTTCATAGGTATTACTGTAGCTATAGCTTTATACATAAATGCTACAAAATAAAAAATATACTTTACAAAAGATGTGCAGTCTTTTAAAAAAAAAATAATATATACAGTCCATTTACTTGACATCTGCACTGACAGTGTCAAATTTAAAAAAATTTCTTGACTATACCTCAAAAATAACGGGTTTTTTATTAGACTGTACAGTAATTTAATTGTTAAAATGTGAAAAATAGCAGTGGTGCCAACATAATGTCAGTTTGACAGCGCAGATGTCAAGTAAATGGAGTATATATTAATTAGCATCACTTGGAATAATTTTGCAAGTATTTTTATTTAACAGTATTTGTAGAAACCATGATCATTATCACTACAAAATAAAATACTATTGTAAACTCCTCTTTTAAATTCAAAAAATTTAAAATACCACACATTTAATTGTAAAAATCAAATCATCCAAGTAAATGCAGCACAGCTGGTATAAAATGAAAAATTTCAAAATGTTTCTTTTGTAGTATTTGAATCCAACTTTATATACGAGGAGCGTTCATATATAAATTATAATTTAATATTTATTTAGAAACTAATATAAAGACTAATCTATTTCATGTCATCTTTCTACATAGTCTCTCTCCTTTTGAATGAACTGGTGCTATATTTCTAGTAGCGTCTGTATTCCACGAGAAAAAAAATCTTTTGGCTGCTGACACCCATTCCCGAACAGTTTTGATGATGACCTCTTCACTAGAAAGAGTTTTTTCCCTCTTATACACATCTTTAAGTGTCCAAACAAATAAAAATCTGATGGCAGATGGGGCAGCACAGTCCATATCAATTTTTGAATTGTAGTGGGCGTGGGAGCAGCAAAATGGGGTCGAGCATTATCATGTAAGGAAACAGAGAACTTGCGTTTCCTTCCACGCTACCTTTCCTGATATTTAATGCAGAAGCAATATCCTTCACTGTAATTTTGATGATCGTTTCAAATAAATGCATTTTACTCTGTCAGCATTTTCTTCTGTTGTTGTTTTTGGACATTGAGAAAGTGGTTCATTCGCCGTCATTTTTAAACGCTTTACTCCCTTTATAACGCTTATGTCGCAGTGCTTGTGCCCCAAACTGTCTTTTAACTCTTGTACAAATTTCTGATGGTTCGATACCTTCTTTAGTAAGACATGGTCGATGGTTGAATGCACTTCCATTTCACACGCTTGCCAAATGAACAAAAATGAATTGTGGCGACTCAACAACTGAGTCAAGTTAGGACTTGTTCCAGAGCATTAATTAATGTATACAACCGCTGTGCATGTCTTAGTCTTTTGGCGCGTAATTCAAATTGTAATTCATATTTGAACGCTCCTCGTATGTACATTTTCTATATGTACATTTTCTATTAATACACTTTGTTACTTGAAATAACTAAAAATCGATTGCGTGCTATACTCCCACTCACTCGGAGGCTGCAAATATTTGAATTAAATAAATAGCACATTGCATTTTATAAGCAGTATATAAACATTCATTTAATGCAGTTTTTAAAAATTTGTATATGTATTCTTTATTTATGTTGTTACTAGTGGTTATTAGTTGGATAGTAATTCAGCATTACGTATTAAAAAATATTAAAAATCCAAAATATGAATTTAAAATTAAAAAATTTTTTTTTGATAGCTTATTATTTTCTGCTTCACAAAATACAGTGTTAAAACTTAAAACTTTAAAGTACACTACAGACTAAAATAGTAATTAAAATTGTCGTACTAAGTTGTGTTTTACCATCGTCGGAGCTGGAACCTCGAGGTCGACCCTTCGGCTGATATTTCATTTGAACTTTTCGATTTATACCAGAAAAATGACCATACCTAAAACCACATTACTAGATAAAATCAATTATGATAAATAACTAGTTTTACATTTCTAAGACACTCTTTAATTGTTCTAATTTCCCCTGTTTTTCTTCTGTTTCAGGATCTGCTTCATGTTGCTGAATTTCTGCTAATAAAGATCTAGCTATATCTAATATTTCTTGCAGTTGTTTAGGCCTCTTCAACTTTACATATCCTTGTTTATAACCATCATATTTTTCAAATATTTCAAAAAATCTTTAATAAAAATACAAATGAAGGTACCAGTATGAAAAATAATAACATGTTTTACTTAGGATGCCGAACTTCAACTTTCATTTTCTGTTTTGGTGTGCGATCTCCATGACGAATAACAGCCACAACACAACGCAATTCCATCATTTTACCAAAGGTTGTAGGTACGATGGGAGGGTCATCCAGCTGAAATGGCACTGACCATGGAATATGCAAAGTAGGAGCTAGTTCTCTTAAAATCATATTTCCTAGTATCTTGGCACAATCATCATAATATTTATTTGAATTCTTCACAAAACTAAAACCATTTACATCACATACGAACGATTTTCCATTAGCTCTGCAGACATAAAATGCAAATAAATATAGTCAAATCATAGCTAAGATTTATATTAACCTTAGTAGATCGAATCCACATACAGCCTGTTTAAAGGCAAGACACACTTTCCTAGAGATCAGTTTTTCTGCATTGCTTAGTATGACAGGATAACGTATTTCTTTGCCTTCTCTATCCCTCTCAACTTTGCCATCTAATGCTGGTGATTTTCTGGCCTCTGCATGAGCATAATCTGGTCCTACTGTGTAAACCTGTGATCGACAAAGTTATGAATTTGGTATAAATGAAAACGAGAAAAAAGGTTTTACAAAAGTTAAAACCTTTTTATTTTGATTAAAAGTTTGTTCTTTACAACAAGTTGAATAAGCAATTTGAGATGACGCTACAGCTCTTAAAATAAAAATACAAGAAACATAACACTAATAAAATCATTTCTTTTTGTACATTATCCTCTGCAGGAAAATATTTCATAATGTTGACAAAATTCAGTATGTTGTATATAATAATTGTGAATCATATAGACATTTGGTTAAATTTGGAGTTCCCAAGGGTACCAATTTAAGCCCTTTTGCTTTTTTCACGTTAATACACGACTTACCTAACGTTTTGCAATATTCTAAATCGTTATTGTCCGCAGATGATTTGAAAATATGAAAAAACAAAATCATTTGTATACCCTTCGTGCAAAATTTCTACTAATCTAACTCAAACATTCATAAATTAGTCAAGGACTTTTATTTGATAATAACTGATATTTTATATAATATTTCTAAATGTTCCTCTTTAACTTTTTCACGAAATGTACTAATTATCAAAATAACCATACTATAAATCAGGAACTATGAAAGAAATTAAACGTGTGATTCACAGTTATCTTTTAATAATCTATACACAACTATTGCATTTGTAATAAATAAACTAGAATATACCCTGCTTGTATGAAGTACCATGTACGTTCACAGTACGAATATAATATAAAAAGTACAAAAACAATTCCTTAGATACTTATATTTCAAAGCAACTTGGTATTGCTGCCTACATTATTCAGATTTATTAAAAGAGTTGTTATTTGAATTCTTATATTAGACAGTGGCCTGTTATGAGTTATTTAGCAGACTTTCTCCACTGTGGAAAAAGCCCGCAAAACAACTCATTATTAAAAAAGTATTCATTGCAATCTTAGAAAAAGGAAGCTAATTGGCAGCACTTGTATTTTTGCATAACATTATCAACAACGTATCTGAAGTTAATCAAGTTTTACGGAAATTGTTTCTTGGTACCTGTGGGGAACGTTAGTAGAGGATGAGAGGTTTGTAACGTGTGTGTGATGATTAAGGGTGATATTAATAAACCACGTTTGGAAGTGAAGTAGTGCTTTTATTAATTAACAAGAAAGAAAAGACAAACTTAACCTCAAAAGAAAATAAGCGACAACAAACAAATTGAGGGCGAAGGAAAATTAAGGGCTAAAGTGGCATAGTTAGAAGCTATGCTGACTCAACTTCAAGTACATAATCCACACATCAACGTCACTGTAGCAACAAAATCCGAAATAGCAGACCCAGCACCCGAAAAATTTAGCTTCGACAAAAAAGAGTGGAAACTGGATCGTTCATTACGAAAGATAGCAATAAGTTTAAACAAGCAAGTAAAATTGTACAAGTAAACAACCTGTTATTACACATTTATCATCAACTTTCTAGGCTCTTTGTAACGCTCCAGACCAGTGAAAATAATTTAAAAAAATATGAGAAGTTGAAAATTCTCTTCAATGCTTACTTTATTAAAAAAAAAAATTATGAAAGAGCTAAGTTCAACATACGAGCTCTCAATTACAAGGAGAAACAGCGAAAGAATAAATTGCAAATGTAATCGCACTATCAAAAACATGTAACTACGGCAGCATAACTGATGAACTAATACACGACAGGCTAGTTATAGGAATTAGAAACCCTAAACTAAGTGAAGCCCTTCCGTTGGACGAAAATCTTACAATGGAAATAGAATCGAAATCTTACAATGGAAATAGAATCGACAAAATAACCCAAGCTGAAGCAGTAGAAGGACAAAATAGAGAAATCCGAGAAGATTCAGCTGTAATGCCCAACGTTGAAGGAGTGAGAAGAGAACAAAAATATTCTCTGACGAAAAGCAAGCCAACAAGGAAGAAAGACAATATAAAGGATTATAGCTGATGCAGTGCCAAACTTAGTCATGCCTTTAAACACTGCCCCCGCAATAAAAGAAAAGTGTACTGGTTGCAAGATAAGGGGACACTTTGCAGTTAAATGTCGAACAAAATTTGACAAGACGATAGAAAATGAAGAGACAGCCAGTGCAAGTTCAAGCTTTAGCTCGTTAAACAATATCCCAGAAATTCGTAACATAAATCACATATCTAACCCCTGGTCCATAAGCGAGAAATGGAAGTAGCAGGAGTAATAAAAGTACCGGTTACATGGAATGGCAAAATAAAGAAAATAAAAATGTATGTGGTGAATACTACAGAAAATATATTAGGAAGACCTGCCACAGAGAAGCTAGAAATTTTTAAATGGGAAGAAAATGGCAACAGGAAAGCTGCGAACTTCATCAAGAAAAATACGTCAGCAGCTATGAAACTCACAACTAAGGGATAAATAGAGACGAAATACCCCGAACTATTCTAAGAACAGGGAAAACTGAAAAAAATATAATATCAAGCTAACAGGAAACGCACAACCATTTGCAATTGGAATGCCAAGAAGAATACTGATGCTTCTGTTAGAAGCAGTAAGAAAAGAAATTAAGAGAATGGCCGAGAAAGGAGTAATGAAGCAATCGAAGAAGCTACACTGTGGTGCTTGCCATGGTAGCAGGGCCCAGTGGAAAAGTGAGAACATGCACTAATTACTCTCAATTAAATAAATATGTTATTAGGGAACGATACCAATCGTTGAGGAAACAACGCCAAGGCTACAAGGAGCTCAAATATTCTCAAAGCTTGATTTGATACTCAGGATTTTGGCAGATACAATTGTCAGGGGAAAGAGGTTACTCATTACCTTCATTACACCCTTTGGGGGGTATATATAACCACTTACCTTTTGGCATATCCAGTGCACCCGAAGTATTTTAAAAAACCCCAAGAAAAATATTTGATAAGAATGGCTTAGAAAACGTTATAATACACGCAGATAACATTCTGATAACAGAAAAATTGATTCAGGATCATAATAAAAATTTGGAAAAAGCCTTGGAAACAAAGCGAGCCCACAATATAACTATCAACTTAGATAAAATAATGTGAGATCGGAGTAGACAAAATCAAATATTGACCCAAATTTACAAAACGGAATAAGCTCTAATGCTTCAGCATATGGATTAGGGGGTTTTCTGCAACTGCTATATCATAACAAAATTTGGCGTCCATTTTACTACTGTTCAAAAACACCAAGCGAATCAGAACGTTGATACGCTTAGATTAAGAAAGGGGTATTTTCAGTGACTTGGGTTCAACAGTTTCGAGTTCAGAAGATTCGCAAAAGAATACAATTTTAAATGGATTACTAGCAGCGTCAAATATCTGCAGTCCAATGAACTCGCGGAGAGTGCTGTAAAGTTAATGAAAAAATATATTAAAGAAAAACGAAGATCCATATCAAGGCTTAGTGGCATATACACATACACCTCTAGAATGAGGAGCATCCCCTGCTCAATTATTAATGGGTTGTAACCTAAGGGAAACGTTGCCAGTTAATAACAAATACTTATAACCAAGATTACCTACTCATGAAAAGGTTAAAGAACATATGAAAAGGGAAGTAGTATGACGGTGCTCATCGAACAAAACTTCTAGAATAAATAAAAGAAGGGGCACGAGTGTGGATTACAAACAAAAAGAGAGATGGAATTATTATTATACAAAGTGATGAATCTCGATCTTATTTGGTACAAACAGAAGACGGACAAATAAGAAGGAATAGAAAACACCTACAGCCCTAACCCGATAAAAAAAATAACAAACCGGACAGATAAGAAACTCAACCATAGAACGAACCTCTCCCAGATGACTACAATAAACCAAAACATCATCCTGGCATGTACTCGTAAGAAACCCAGTTATTAAAAAACTATGTGTGCTAAAATATGTTAGCCATGTTGCATTATTAATTTTTACATGTATATTACTTCAGCGAAGATGTGAGAAAAGTTAGTTAAGAGGACGAGAGGTTGGAAATGCGTGTGTGATGTTAATAAACGATGTTTGAAAGTAAAGTCTTTTTATTAATTAACGCGTGGTAACGAACATAAAACAGTACCCATACAACTTTTCTGCTATGCTTGGATATTTTATCTTCCACCTTACAAACAAATACATTAATAAATTCACCACTTTGTAAATATGTAAATGTGAAATTAATATAAGTACTATAGTTACACTGACTTTTATAATATCAAAATAAATAAATGTTTCAGTTACATATTATATAATTTTTTAAATGTAAGAAGTTTAATATTGTTTCATTTATTTTTCTCTATATTTATACCTTTCTTTACCAGCATTTTTTGAATTTTGGATGCAGGGTGAACACAGTTTAAGCACACTCAAGCATCAAGGTGGGCCTGTTGTGCTATCTTCAAGTCATGTGTGTGTGTATGTTTTGTATTTAAACTTGTTACTTTACTTTATAGAATAGTCTTCAGAGAGGAGCGATTGCATACCAACGTCGAATGGTCACCTTGTTAAGTATCATACCAGTGGATTGCATAAAAAGTTCTGCTTATCCACTGATTCGAACCGAGGACTTGCTAATTGCAAGTCAGACGTTCTACCCACTACTCTACCGAGGTGGTGTGATAAAATGGCTAGTTTAGAATTTTAGCTTTTAGAAACCCATTTGGGAGTTTAGTATTTACATTATAACCTCTAACAATGTATAATCCATAACATAAAATTTAATTTAATTCATGATTGAAATAATAACAATTATTAATTAGAAACTTACTTTAACATCTGTTCCATCGGTGGGCATAAAATCTTCATATATGAAACTACCTGTTTTTCGAACTCTGGACTCAGGTGAATAAACACTACTTCGACTACCAATCTGAAATTTGAAAGTAATAGAGGAGGTCTGAAAAAATAACAGTAATAAGTGGTATAACATTCAAATCAAACTGAATTATATATCAGCATATTGTGCTTCACTAATTAAAATTAAAGTTTTTCTTCAACTTCCTGAAACTTTAATAAGCCGATTTAAAATTATAAAATAATTAAATAGACTTGTGTTTTTCTAATAAAACCTTTACAAAGTATTACAATTGTTAATTATGATGTTAATAATTATCAGGAAGATATCAATATTACCAATGAACAATGACCAAAGCATAAAAGTTACCCATAAGAAATTAGGGTAACTTTAATATTAACAAAAAATGTGTAGAAACTCTAAAGTTGAATTAAGGTTTTCATGTAAAATTGTGAGTGTTGAATTATTGGTTCCCCTGATTATTTTAGAGCTAAAGTGTAAATATTTTTTTAAACATCCATACATACTATCGTTTAAAATTTTCCATTTTATGGAAGTAGAATAATCGAATAAATTAAAACTGCCACTGTTTGCAAATTGCTTAAGAGGACATAATTTCATTATCAACAAAGGTATCAGACAGAACTTTTTTGTTTTAGATAGGTACCAATATCCATGCCACAAGAGTTCACTAGTTTTACACACGAGCATGAAATTTGTTTTTTATAACAGCAGGCCTGGTCGTGTAAAAGATTAGTACGAGTCTGTTCAAAGGTTACATAAACAATTCTTCATGTACCAATGAAGGAATAGCTAAAAATCAGCTTGCTTCTGAATTTTAGGAAATAAATAACGCGAGGAAATATAAAAAGCAACTCGTTTTGTGTAATTTAAATACGTTCCAAGCTTTTTTCTGTGAGAAATCTTTTGATGCATTGAACATTCAAAATTTTGCGAGTTATTAAAATGGTGTATATTAGCAGGACTGCCTGCAAGGCAAGCACACAATATGTGTTTATTATTAAAATGTCAAGTTCATGATTGATGAGACTAATCTAAATGTTACGAATTCTAACTTGAGTTCATTGTAACATAAACGACTACAAATGCATGATGAAAAATTGCAATTTTTGCAATGGGAAAAATATCTTGGTTAATTTCTCTCAGATCTGACAGAGTGACTTTCAAGCAGCAGGTCACAACTGGTAAACCTAATACTCAAAGTTCAATGTTTCATTTTAAAAATTCAATCACAGCTTTTGAAGGCGAGAGATGTCAATCTGAGCGACATTGACTACATTGTGCTGGTTAACTTTGCAGAAAAACTCATGTTCTTGGTGCAATATGAGATCCAGTTAATATTGGGCGAATCAGCAGTCTATAATTTTTATGCCAAAGTCTCTGCACTGTATGTTAACATAGGGGAGTGAAACACGGTTCTAAAGGTTTTTTCTTTGCCTCGATATTTTTCATATTTTGACCATATAATTAATTTATTCTTCACACAATTTAGTGGGACACTTTGAAATGTATTGGGTTTTGTGTGGAATTTACCAATAAGTGAGCTTTGTTTTCATCGATAAAAAGGAACAGTACCAAACTAAAATAGAAGGAAAATTGAAAAAGGAAATCCGGAACCTTACAAATTCAGACATAGATATAGAGGTACACACCAAATTGCTGACTAAATTAACCACAGAAAGTGCTGAAGAAATTGCAACAAAAACTACAAAAATCCCAATAAAGATAAGCGAAGAAACAAAGAAGCTATTAGAAAAATCGGGAGTGTGCTCCCCTAGACTTCCTCGCAAATACCTTGAAGCAAACTGGTACTTTACTTGAATAGGTACCGCTACCTGTTTAGGTAAAGTGCCACTTCCGGTTAACCGATTTCGCTCAAAATTTGATAGGAATCTACAAATTTTGAATAATGACTATGTACATAATTTCAAGGGTCTAGCTTATTTCGTTTTTAAGTTATCGTGTTCACACACACACACACACACACACACACACACATACAGACATAATTCGAAAAATGGTTTTTTCGGACTCTAGCAGGTCTAAAACGTCAAGATTCGTCAAAATCTCGAAGTCGATTTTTTTGACGATTACAATACTTTCTCTATACTACCGTATGCGAGAAAGTAAAAAAGAAGAATGGTCAAACCGAATAAGAACAAAGACCTTATAGAATGGGCTGAACTAAATAAATTGATAAGAAAATAAGTACGCAAAGACAGTAGGAACTATAACACCAAAATAATATCAGAAACCATCGAAAATAACAGAGGACCTAAGATTTTCAAGAAACAAATTAGTATCGGGAAAAGAGAGATGGTGTCACTAAGAGATAGCAAGGGGAAAATAATCACAAATAAAGGAGACATGCTCAGAGACGTAGAAAAATACTATAGAGAACTATACAAAAGTAGAATACAACCAACCGATCAGCAAACAGAGGAAAGAAAGAAGAAAATACAGAATATAGGATCTGAGGACATACCCGAAATAACAGAAGAGAAAATTATCTCTGCGCTTAAAAATATTAAAAACGGTAAGGCAGCGGGACCAGATGGAATACTCTCAGAAATGCTCAAAGAAGGGGGACCGAAGCTAATAACTGAATTAAAACACCTCTTTCATAAATGCCTAGAACAAGGTCAAACACCAAAACCCTGGCTGAAAGCAGAAGTCATTCTCCTCCACAAAAAGGGTGATATTAAAAACCTTGACAACTACAGGCCCACTAGTCTCCTCTCACAGATGTATAAGCTGTTCACAAGAATACTCACCAACAGATTAACGAAAAAGATAGATCTTCAACAACCTCGTGAACAGGCTGGCTTCAGAACAAATTATAGTACATGTGATCATTTGCACACAGTTAGAAGTCTCATTGAGAAGTGCAACGAATACAACATAGAACTATACTTAGCCTTTGTTGACTATCAAAAGGCATTTGACACTATAGAAATTTGGGCTGTACTGAACTCTCTAAACGCCTGTAGGGTGGACAGCAGATATACAATAATTGAAAATATTTACTGAGCAGCAACAATGCACGAAACTTTATGGGAAAAGACCAACGACATCCCAATAGAGAGAGAAGTACGGCAGGGCAACACCATATCACCAAAACTATTCATATCTGCCCTTGATAGTAGTTTTAGAGAAATGGAATGGACTAACAAAGGCATCAACATAGATGGCGAACGTCTTCATCACCTACGGTTCGCCAATGACATCGTACTCATCAGTAGCGATCTGCAAGACATGATCCTGGAGTTGAACCATCACTCCAGAAATGTTGGCCTTAAGATGAACAGTAATAAAACAAAGATAATGACCAACGTACAAACAAATGTCAATATACAACTGGAAGGACAGCAAATAGAAGAGGTCAAGAGCTATATGTACTTGGAACAGAAAGTGACAACCAATAAAGACCACATGACCGACGAAGTAATTAGAAGAATCTCTCTCTCCTGGGTAGCCTTCGGGAAGCTGAAACAAACATTTATGTCAAACATACCAAACAGCTTAAAGAGAAAGTTGTACAATCAATGCATACTCCCGGTTCTTACATATGGAGCGGAAACTTGGTGCCTTACGAAAAAACATTCAAGAAAATTAACTACAACTCAAAGAGCCCATGAGAGATTAATACTAGGCATCAAGCTTACAGACCGTATAAGAAACACCTGGATTAGGGAGCAGACTAAGTTGACAGACGTCATTGAGAGAGCAGCGGAGTTGAAGTGGAAATGGGCTGGACACGTGGCACGAAGATCGGACAACAGGTAGACGAGAAGAATCCTGGAATGGAGACCCAGAGAAGGGCAAAGATATTGCGGCAGACCGTACACCAGGTGGAGAGATGACATAACAAGATCAGGAGGCCTCCTTTGGATGAGGGAGGCGAACAACAGAAAGAGATGGAATGAAATGGGAAAAGTCTACATCCAGCAGTGGATCGAAATAGGCGGATCGTGATCGTGAGCTTTGTTTAAGTTTATTTTTAGGTCAGCTCCCTTGCTTTTTATAGTTATTTGATTAATCAATTTTTGTTTGAAACTAAGTTAGAATAACCTAGCAACTATATATAGGAAAGCAATCACATTCACAACAGGCCATATTAACTGTCCCAGTTTTGTTGTCTTCCATAGTACATAGTCAAAGCAGTCAGATTCACAAGAGGCCATATTAACTGTCCCTGTTTTTTTTGTCTTCCATAGTACATACTACATAGTACAAGAGGTTAGGCTAGCCACCTACCCTGGCAGCGGCTTAAGATGGCTTATAAAACCGCACTCAATGTGTGGAAATAACAGGCTCTCAGCCTATATTAAGAGGAAGAAGAAGAAGAAGTACATAGTCAGTAGTAGATTATATCATTTTACAGAACCCAACCTAATGGGTGGCTGATTTACTTTCATTTGTAGGCTATTCTATTTAGTCTACAGTTATTAATATCAATTGCATCTCCGTTCTTATGAAAAATAATTATATTTGACTATGTCCACTAGACCGGGATTGCTTCTATTTCTAAGACATTGTATAAGTTTGCCAAATAATGAGTAATTTCTTTCTGTATTTCAGTATTTCCAGTATGTAATTTGTATTTCTATAGTTTCATGAAGATTTTTCCTTTTTTAATTTCTTGCAGGCAAGTGCATATAGGTTTTTTTTAATTTGTGGAACATGATTGCTTGTTCTTATACTGGTTTCGGGCAATTTATTTCTGTCACATTCAGAGTAAAGACTTTTGTAAAACTCTGTATGTTAAGATGATTCAATTTCTTTCTTAGTTCAGCTGTTGGGATTCTTATTCTTGTTAGCTAGCGTTTTTCCTATGAAAAGGCTTTACTGATTCTTTGTAACAAGTCCGAGTCTCTAACAATTTTTTCGATCATTCCATTCTCTTGTTTTCTTAAATCTTTGATTGCTGTTTTTGTGGTTTTGATGATAGTATTCCAATCAATTAAATACTTTTTCAATTTTTTAATTTTTAGTTCGTCTCTTTGTTTAATTAATTCTTCAGTTTTGTTTCAACATTTGTTTATTCGTTTTGCATTTTTTGGATTGTCTTTTGTAAATCTACTTATTTTCAGGCATTTGCAGTGGGCTCGTAGTGATTCAATGTTGGCTGCCAATGGATAGTGAATTTGTTCTTGGCTTCTCTAATAATACAATTAGTGTTTTGCTAATTGAATTTCATCATCACTGGTGCTATAGCCCTGTAAGGTCTTGACCTTCTCAATCGTCTTCCGCCATTCCTGCCGATTTTATGCTCTTGTCTTCCAGTTGGGGGCACCGATAGTTCTTGCATCTTGTGTTACACCGTCAACTCACCTAAGCCTTGGTCTGCCTCGCTTTCTACTCCCTACTGGTTCAGTACTGAACACTTTTTTTATAGGGTTCATTTCATTAGCTTGGACCACATGACCTGCCCAGCACAGTCGGTTCAGTTTGACAACCGTAACAATGTCTCTTCCATTGACTGTATTCTTGCACAGGTTATATAATTCAAAATTGTATCTGCGCCTCCATGATCCATTTTCGTGTACAGGTCAAATTTTACGTAATACTTTCCGTTCAAAGATGTGTAGGGAGTTCTCATCCGCTTTGGTCCACGTCTCTGATCCGTATGTTAACACAGGGATTATTAGGGTCCTGTATATTTCCATTTTTGTTATTTGTGTAAGTCGTTTATTAGAGAGATGCTTGTATAGGCCTTAATTTCCTTCGAAACATCATTGTTTGGATCGACTTGTGTGCCTAGATAGATGAATTCCCTAACTGTTTCAAAGTTGTTGTTGTCAGCGACTAGATTTGTCCTGCATGACCGGATCTAGTTTGTGACATTGTTGGCATGTGCTTTGTCTGTTCTACATTTATTTGTAGTCCCATGTTTTCTGCTGCAGTTGCTAGGTCTTGAACAGTTTCTATAGACTTTCTTGTAGTTCTTGTTATTATGTCAACATCGTCTGCGTATGCCAGAATCTGTGCAAAATCTCTAGCAAAGATCGTTCCTCTGGTTTCAAGGTTTGCATCCCTAATGATTTTTTCTAAGGCTATATTAAATAGTTGGCACGCTAGTGCATCTCCCTGTCGCAGTCCTTTACAGATATCAAATGGTTCCGATATGTTGCTGTGTATTTTAACTGCAGACGTGGTCTTAACCATGGTCATTTTTACCAGCCATATTAGTTTCTCTAGAACTTCTTGTTCGTTCAAAGCTTCAAAGAGGTTTGGCCTACGTATGTTGTCATATGCGGCTTTAAAATCGACGAAGAGATTATGCATATCTATGTTGAATTCTCTAGAATTTTTGAGGATTTGACGTAGGGCGAATATCTGGTTTATAGTTTTAGTCTCTCATTTAGTATGTTTGATAGTATCTTGTAGGACGTGTTGAGAAGAGTTATTCTCCTATAATTTTGATCCTAGCTGATTCCCTTTTTTATGTAGTAGGCATATGAGTTCTAAGCTCCATTCTTCTGGGATTTCTTTGTCGGTCCAAATTTTATAAATGGTATTATACATGTACTCCACTAGGTTATTTCCACCGTGCTTAAAAAGTTCTGCAGAGATACCATCTATACCAGGGGATTTGTTGTTGTTTAGCCTTTTTATGGCTGCTACTCTTCCACCATTGTTGGGGGTTCTAGCTGCTCCTTGTTTTGGAACTCAAACTCTGTATTTCCGGCTGGTTCACCTGCCAACAGCGCTTGAAAATATTCAATTATCGCTAATTGAATTTAGCATAGGGAATCCTATACCTCACCGTTTTTTGGATTAATTGATATTGATGATCTTAAAAGTCAATAGTTGGACACAAACTTAAATCTGTTTAATACATCTGTTCTCTATAATTTCTGAGTGACTGATTAAGATGTAGTCTATCTGGTTTCTAACATGTGAGCAAACGAAAATGAAATCAAGCTTGGCTTTGAAATATTTGTTTTGTGTTGGTGGCACTGTAAGTGCAGGTTAGGTTTTGCGTCAGTTTTGACACAGACTGATGCAAAACCTATCCTGCTAACCACGAATTTGACATAGACTTACAGTGCCACCAACACAAAACAAATATTTCAAAGCCAAGCTTGATTTCATTTTCGTTTGCTCATATGTTATATTTAGAATATTGCACATTTTCCCTACCCGATACTTCAAGTACATTCGTAATTGTAAGATCATTGTTTAAGGTGATTACTTTCCACATTTGTTTCTATTCCTATAATCGAATAGAATCATGAGTTTTCCACCTTCCTCACATTGGCCGATGTTTTTTCCACTGAAGTTTACCTCTTCGAGATTTTCATACCTTCTTCTAGCTCTTCAAAACTATGCAGTGTGTTCTTTGCTAACGGTTGATGTGGAAGCATGGACTTGCATACAGATCATTTTTATTTTGTGTGAGAATTTGAGCTTTGCTGACGCTAAACGATCTGAGATTCTTTGAAATCCCATAATGTTGCTCCTTAGTTTTTACTTTCCTCGGTTGAAGTGAAGCAAGTATTGTACTCAGATCTTCACGTTTCAGGGTCTCTACATGACAAAAAACATGTTTTTTCAATTCTGTCAGTCGATCTGTTGGCACTACAACTTAAAAACTATTTGTTGGAGATGGATGCTATTTTAAGTGTATAAACCCAAATGAGAGGTCCAGCCATCAGGGCCTCTTGCACTGTGGAGTAAGTAAGTAAGATGCTATTTTGTATACGGATTAGATATCTACTTTGCTCGAAATCGAATATGCTTTCAGTCCAATACATACAGGGCAAGCACTTAAAAATTTGTCAATTTTTGCTTTACCTCAATAATTATTAGTTAGATAAAAATAGTATTTTGCACCTAGCACATGTTTTTACCCTTGATAAAAATTGGCATATTTTGGACCCAACAGGGTACAGGGTAAACATCTTAAAAAATTAAATTCTTTCTTTTTCTGCACTGTCATCTGGTTTATTTCGTATCTCTGTTTTTGTTATTTATCGGTTGGTAGTTTTCTTTGGAATTTGTGCCACTTCGGAATTGGGGATGGGGCTAGCAGCATTTGGAAATATCATTTTGTTTATTTTTGCTATTGCTGTCGTAACTTCTGTTGTTTGCTTGTCTTTGGAAATTCCTTTCCCTTACTGTAAAGTACATTTTTTTTCACTTATAATTACACGAGAGCTTTTTTTTTGTCGAAGTAAACTTGACATTTTAATGAGAATTTCGTTGCTTGGCAATTTAACGAAAAAAACTGCCTCTGAAAAAATTACGAGTCCGAAGGACAAGTAATTTTTTTTGGCAGTTTTTTGAGTTGAATTGCCTAAAGGCAAGAGAACTCGAATTATAAATGTTAAGTTTACTTCGATAAAAAAAAGTTTGAGTGTAATTCGGTACGACAATTTAATGAATACACATTTAATTTACATATTAGGTTATTTAGAAGTCACTAAATTAACAAACAATGTGAAAATCATTTTATTCGTTTTAACGGAAAGTACAGTTGTTAAAAACACAATTGTTATATACAAATTGATTTTCATAACCTTCTTGTTTTTTGCTTATAGTTTGCTGCATGCTTGTATTTTCAGTAGTAGTTGTAGTGGTAGTACGAATGGAATTTATGATTTTAGTATGGTGTTCTTGAACTGAAGGTGCGGTTTTAATGACGACGAATTGCTATGTCCTGTAATTTTCAGTAATTTTTGTTCACCAATACCACTCCTGGATAATTAAGTTACGGCAGCAGCTCGATTGGAATGATTTGTAATTTTTACTCGCTTGACATCAAGTCCAATATTTTTCGCCAAAGATATGGTCCATTTGGATAGTTAGTTCATTTATTCCAATAGGAGAATCTTTATAAGATTCTTTCGAATTCGTTTTTTGCCAGAAAGTATTTGGTGTTAAAAACACTTTTCACATATGATATGGTTTTCACATTTTTTTATAATTTGTTTGAACAACCTTACTGAACATATATTTTCTTCTTTGGTGTTTGCAACCAGCCATTTACTGTCGGCCAATCTTTAATTTCCCCCTTGCGCTGTTTTTGAAAATACTGGATTACATTCAATCCTTCCGGTCTCTTGTCCACTGTTGTCTGTCTCTATTTTAAAATGGAACATCTTACAGTTTGCTGCTTCTCGACTTCTCCAGGCTAATTCATAGGCGGCAATGTAGTAAAATATTCTTTGGATCGCTGTAGGCTCTTCTTCATTCCAAGACAATGCCATTTCAAAGATTTCTTGTTTTGTGAGAGTTTTAGAACTCACCTTTCTTTTTTCTGGAATTACTGGTAAAATTTTGCGTTTCGTGTCACGTGCGTTTCTTGCTTTCTTAAATTGCATGTCGCTGAACGGATTAAAAACCCGTTTATAATCATTAAAGTACTTCTTTTGTAACAATTTTGCTGTAGTGTTCCAAATCGTCTCAACAGCACTCTCTTTGTAATCTTCACCATTATTCTTCTTCATGTTAAATGCCCAGTCACATAAAATGGAAGCTAACTCTTCAATGGACGTTTCTTTCACGATTTCGTATTTTCTTTCCATACAAAACAGCGTGAATTACCAAATTGATGTAGTTAAATTCACAGTATTCCGCGGCACATGGTTGAGGATCTCTGTTTCAATTTCTGCACTTGAAGATTTTCCAAATCGAGAAATTTTTACGCATTGAATAGTTTTCTGACAATTCTTGCGAAAAAGTTGTTTACGATTTTATTGTCATGTCGTGGTAACTAAGGACCGCACCGTCTTCGTTCCTTAGCAACTCTGCTAGGCTTACTAGAATTAGACCGTTTTAAAAGTTAGGTTCCGTTTTGTCGCTGGAAAAGTTAAGGCAAACTTTTGCCGCTGTCATAGTGACAAAAAAAACGCAGCTTATGAGATTTTTAGTGTATGCATTAAATTGTCTATAGTCAAATTTATACCCATTCGGAGTCACGTGATAATCTAGTAATTTTACGTGTCGATTCTTAAAAATGCAATTTTAGGGAAATAAATGACATTCCGTTTTGTAGGTTATCCTGACATATGCCAATTTCTAAAAGAAGGTTGCTACGGGTTTATTCTCTTATATGAAATCAAACTGAATTTACAGGTTAAAGAAAACATAACATGTCGTAAAATGTAAATATAATAAAGATATGTCAGCTGCTACATTAAAAACCTGCTACGTATAGCAAATTTTAAGTCAATTTCTGTGCATGCATATTCTGTTATAGAACATTGCCATTTGAAGCCTATTTCCTTGCACAATCTATTTAGGGAAGAAACTGAATGTGAAAAATCTCCAGATTCTTCAACCAAGCATTTTTTAGATTTTTATTGTTACAAATTCTTTAGCTACATACATTTTATATACAGTGTCTTGACTGCTTCGTCGACTTCCGTTTTTGCATTCTTCACTTTCTGGCTCATATTTTTGGTAAATTGTGCTCTCCGAGATATTTAACGCAAGAGAAGCACGGCGAACAGCGTTGGAGGGTGAAACTGTTGATTTACTATTATTAATATTGTACTCTTCATAAAAAAAAACGCATAATATTCAAATTAATTGTTGTGACTGCTCGTTATACCGCATGTCCGATGGTTTCTTTTAATTTCCAGTTTTCGGCTCAACAATTTTAGGTTTTATTACCCTTATCTCAATAACTTACACGAAAAATATAATCTGACAGATTAGAAACGTCAAATTTTTAAAATAAATTTTATGAATCGACATGCCTTTTTTTCAAATTTCTTCCATTTCATCTATTTTACTAAAGATGAACAGAGACAGACAAAAGTCACGTGACTCCGAATGGGTATAATTTTGACTATATAATAATTTTCAAGGTCAACTTTCTAGGAGATAAGTTGCATTCCTGCAGGGTCCCTAGTTTTAATGATGTTGGTACATAGATTTTTAGCTCTTTTCTTCCACTGAAAAAATTATTGTCATTCTGACAGATATGTTATAATTTAATATCGCTTGCTTCATTTTTGCATTTAAAATATTTCTTGGTTTTCTTTTTTTATCCGATTTTATTGATGATGATGATGATGATTCTATGTTAAAAAAAGAAATTTGTCAAGAGTTCAAATTAAGAAACTTTGACATTCAAAATTGACACATAACCATAATTTTGAAAATGTTCTACCAACACGAGGTATAAAAATTTCCTAGCGTTTTAATCACAAATCTACCAACATAGTAACACTTTGACAGTTATTATAGAAAAAAAACGTACTTTAGTCTATAGTTTTATGTCGCTTGTGTTCCTGATTTTTCCCACCTTTTGTTGCTTCTTCCTCTTCATTTGTTTTTGAATCTTGTTTGTTGGAATTCATTTCACCTCTTTGTGATGTTCTACTATTTGGGTATTTCGGCAATTAACAGCATGGATTTATTAGAATTTCCACTTTTTTTAATCCATGATGTTAATTTAAGTATCGTCATTTTGTCACCATTTTGCTATTCTACAGTTGTCTATTTCAAATTTTGCATTCATTTTTATCTCCATCCAACATAGGAATATTCGTTAATTTTATCGTAAATAAAGATTAAATTGCACTGTAAGCGAAAACCAATTGTGAATTAGAATATAGTAGAAGCGCGCTTAAGCGGAAGATTGCTTTATTCGGCACAATTTTTAAACCCCCCCATTTTATCTGTAAGGCATTCTTTGCGTATGTTTTATCCGGAATAAACTAGAATTTGCTGGTACATACACAATTTTGAGTGCTGCAGTTGCATAGTTTGTACAGATTAGTTATTGTTTTCATACAACAATGTGTACACAAATAAAGTTCTTTTTTTTCAAATATGTATTTACACACATATTGGAAGCTCTGACCTTCCGCCTTGCACGCCAAGTTCCTTCATGGCGTGTTAGTGCTTCACCATTATTTATTATTTATGTATGTAATTATCTGGAAAAATCGGTACTCCAAAAAGGCCCAGTCCACATTCTTCAAAATTAGTAACCTACATCAATAAATAATTTGAGCAGAACGATGTCAATGAATGCATTTTATGCGCTTTAGGAACCAGATCCAACAAAGAATTGCTGCATAGCACAGACTGTGCAAAGACGACGTTAATTGTTAACAAAATTTACCATTATTATTACTATGATATAAAAATTGTCGAGATTAACGAGTTCCAACCCTGGATCTTTTACATGTTACACATTGTAGTAACATGAGACCCACGACTTTATATCACTTACGAATGATTGCATTCTGTAGGGGTCTTCATTTAATTTTTTATTCACTGGGACCGGGGATCAAATCTGCGACCCTTAAATCAGTAGTCAGGATGCAGCCAATTTGTTGCTGGAGCACTTCATATACATTGATCAACTATGGACTATGAGTCTGTGCCCCATTTTTTTCATAGATGATGATAAAAATTGATAAGTAAATAAAATATGTATAAACTTTTCCAGAAGGGGAATGGCGCTACTGTATATACTTTGAAATGCCAAAGTACATTCAGGGGAAAAATCTTTATTAAATTTATATTGATAGGATTGCCAGTCAACATACAAAGTGTGAATAATTGCAAAAAATTATGATGTTAGTAATGGATTCTCGAGCTTGTTTACTAATTATTTTCCCCTTTTTTAAAAATGACATACTTGACAGAAACGAATGGTACAATGACAGTATGACGCCATTTTCTTCGAATGTACATACAAAGGCCATTTCTATGGATATTTTTAAATTTCTCTTGTATGTATTATCTGTAACCTCATTTACCTTGCGGTGTCGTGGCTGGTGCTATATGCGCTAATTTATTAGTTGTGAAACTTGCCAAGTTTCTTCTAAGCTTGGGCGAGCTGTAATATGTAATAATATTTTTTTGCAAGTGTGTCCTGTGTGTGCCCTGTGGCTTAGTAGTTTTACAAGTGACACTTCTCTTTCATCAAACAGTATTAATTCTACAAATTCTTCTTGATCTGCCTTGTAGGGAATAAACAATTGTAAATACATGTAACTGATAGATTTGCATATACAAAATATTATTTTAGGTTTTTTATCTTCTTTTATATTTACCACTACTACATTAGGATTTGCAGCGTTCTGTAGACACTCACAAACAAGAACATGTACCTTAGTTGTAACAGAATAAACCTTACAACTTATTTGCAACAGTAATTTTAATATTCATGGCTTAACAAATTCATTCAAACAATGATATTACAGAAGATATATAAGATTACAAAAAGCAAGTATCCTAAACTTGTCATTTTCAAAATTTAGTGTTACACTAGTTCCAAAAGTTTTTGTTTAAACCACGGTGTAACTATATTAATTGGTTGAAACTGATTTGCCATACACATTAATCAACAAGAATTCTGTTTTTATCTTACCTTTCTAAATAATCGTTGACTACCTCCACCTGCAGATGTAGGATAATAAATATAAATATTATGATCCTCTGCAGATACAGGTTTTTCAACAAAAGGTTTGTTGAAAACAACTCCATTAACTTCTACATGATCTTCGGATTCTACTAATTCATGATCTAAAAAGCAAAGTAATTATTAATTTCGTTAATAAAAAAATGTGTTTACTAACGATTAGGATCAGAACTATCTCTATCCAATACTGCATATCTGGGAATTTCGATTCCTTCACCCTCCAGAATTGAATAAACTTTTCTTCTGTCTTGAATATCATATTGCATGTGTAAATTGTTAATAACATAAGGGTTATGTAGCTGAGCATACTGAATGGCCTTTTCCAATGGAAATCCTTTAGAATGGAATGATATCAGACAATCACAAGCAAACCATTCTTCAACCGGTTTCTATAAACATACAATTATTAACTTTAATAGAAGATATATTTAAATGGTGGCGGTACTTGTGTTATTGTGCTATAAAATATATAAGCAGAAATATATATGCTTTGCTTATATTTGTATCTCTAAAAACTTATTCCACTCATAATTTAGAAAATTATAAACAATGGTAATGATTCTCTTATCTCTAAGTAAATTTTGATTTTAATTAGTAGCCATACCTCCAGTATAACATCTTCTGGAAACACTATGATTTTGATATATTCAAATTCTTGAAGCCGGGTGAGAATTTCCTTCATTGGTTTGCTTTGCGATTTCTTCGCCATCGCACACACTCCTACTACTACCTGTTTGCCATTATCTTCCATATCCTGGATTTCTAGACTGAATCACTTGGATCGGACAATTCTAAATCACCCTAAAAAAAATTCAGCAAATAAAGCAAGTAAAATATGAACTAGTGTTTTTTAAATATCTATTTTTAATTTACTAAAATTAGCTGTCATGGTTATATTTTAAGCATACTTTTCCAACTCATTAAATATGAAAATTGCATCATTTTAATAAAATGTTTGCATATTGCTACAAACTTTGACTACGCAAAGGTGTAAGGTATTAAAAAAATAGATGAAAACATCAAAGTACCAGTAAAGATGCTGGGAAAATTAAAACAAAGGTTAGGTTTTGGCAAAACAATTATGTGCACTTTACTCAATCCCATGCCTAACACGATGTCAAAATTTTTTTGCAACGATTCACTAAAGTTAATTGCACGACGCAGGAAACTATTAAAAACATCAGTTTGGCCGAGATAATGCAGTTGATTTTTGCTCTAACGATAGCCTAATTCATAAAAAAAATGAATATTCTGTAAAATTTTCAAGAAAGACAAATGTTTTATGTATGTTTATACTCAAACACCCCTATAGGGCAGAAGTTTTAAAAAAAGGAGATTTATGTTTATAATGACTGCGTTATCACTTGGATTTCAATATATATAAAATAGGATCCCCATATCCTCCGAAGATAGGTCCTAAGCCTTCAACAGATGTCTAATACCACAGACAGTAGCGATGAATATGCAACATGGGGATGTTTTTTTTTTTTATAAGTATAAATGAAATAGTACTGTAAGTGAAAATAGACCACAATTTATAATAAAGAGGAAATTGAGTAGTTTGAGCAGGATTATGTAAATGAATGCATTTTATACATGATAGACAGATCTAAAAAAACATCACTAAGCAGTAACAAGCCATGCAAAAGTGATGTTAACCCTCAGCTAAATTTACTATTGGCATTTTCCTATGTTGCGCATGCTGTCAGACACCATATACTATAAGGTGTAAGGGATATAAATCAGTTTCTATTTTGATAAAGATTTTTTGTCCTACAATGAAATACATTTCAGATAGTTCAAAGTGTGTTACAATGTAAAGGAAATGGATGTTTTATCTAATAAGGTCAAAAATAATTTGGTAAGAATTTTATATTGGGTGGTAGAACTCGAGTAGCTCTGTAAACTTACCATGTAAACCGGTTAATTTTAAAAAAAATTCAAAAATATTTGAAATTCTTATAGATCTAATCTTTCTAATTTTCAATTGCAATTGGCTGAAAAAAGCCACATATTAAGGGATTATCTACTTTGATTTATGCTATTATTTCTTTGAATGTGAGTCCATTTTTATTTCCTTTTACAATAAAGGAAGTATTGGATTCACACCAAAAATTCGATATTGAGTTTTCAACAGATCTTCACGTTTTAGAGTACCCTGACTCCAAAAAAACATTTTTTTTTTCATTGGTCTGTCTGTCTGTGAACAGAATATCTCAAAAAAGAAAAAGTTATGGCGTTGAAACTTCATATATAAGTTTTCTGTAATATGTGGATGCAACAGCAAGCTTTTGAAGAAAATCGCATAAGCGGAAGTAGGTGTTTACTCTTGTGATTTTTCAGTTTTTTCGTTTTTTTCAAAAACGGCTCTAACGATTTTTTTTCAAACTTTACATTTTTAGTGTGATTTTCCAGTTGAATACTTTTAAAGTGGGTTTTCTTTGTTTTAAAAAAAATTTTTTTGTTAACTCCTATTTAAATAGAACACCCGGTATATTATTACATTTTTGAATTCAGCTTAAAATTCTAGAGAAAATTTGTGTTTTCAACCAACGCTCTATTTTGTACCGTTTTTGTAGAATTTGTAATTTTTTGAAAATTTTTGACAAATGCTTAAAAATTTAAAATCAAATTTTTGGCTAATTACAAGATCACTGTAAAAGGAAGTTGTGTGCGTGTATCACACCAGATTTTTAAAATTTTGTTCTATGCACCGTCGAAGGCCAGTCGGAAGTCTTTAAATACACAATGGATCTCACTGCTACATTCTTAGGCTCATTTGTCTATTTGCTTAAGCATATATGTACAGAGAATTAAAAAGAAACTACATCTAGTTGTCTGAATATTTTTTACATGTAAATTTTTGTTATTTATGATTTTGAACTGTAGTCATATTTATACCCATTCGGAGTCACGTGATAATCTAGTGACTGTCGATTCTTAAAAATGCAATTTTAGAGTAATAAATGACATTTTGTTTTGTAGGTTATCATGATTAGTACTCGTTATACCACATGCCCGATGGTTTATTTTTATTTTTAGTTTTTTGCTCAACTAATTTAGGTTTTATTACCCTTATCTCAATAACTTACACGAAAAATATAATCTGACACATTAGAAACGTCAAATTTTAAAATAAATTTTTTTAATCGACATGCTTTATTTCGAATTTCTTCTATTTCGTCTATTTTACTAAAGATGAAGAGTGACAGACAAAAGTCACGTGACTCCGAATGGGTAAAATTTTGACTGTAGCTAGAACTAAGTATACTTAAGTATTGACAGCTCTGGCTAGTTTGAGAATATTTCATTTATATGCAAAAACATTAGGCAACTAGATGTAGTTCTTTTTTAATCACCCCTTATATGCAGCCAATTGAGGACCACTCCTTTCTAAATGCATTTTGATAATCTCCAAGGATACGTTCTAAGTGTTTGTTTAATTTTTACTTTCTCGCATACGGTAGTATAGAGAAAGTATTGTAATCGTCAAAAAAATCGACTTCGAGATTTTGACGAATCTTGACGTTTTAGACCTCCTAGAGTCCGAAAAAACCATTTTTCGAATTATGTCTGTGTGTGTGTATGTGTGTGCGTGTGTGTGTGTGTGTGTGTGAACACGATAACTTAAAAACGAAATAAGCTAGACCCTTGAAATTATGTACATAGTCATTATTCAAAATTTGTAGATTCCTGTCAAATTTTGAGCGGAATCGGTTAACCGGAAGTGGCACTTTACCTAAACAGGTAGCGGTACCTATTCAAGTAAAGTACCAGTTTGCTTCGAGATATTTGAACAAAATTTTGTACATACATTTCTTATGTAGAAAAACTACCAGATATTATATTTCAGCATGATCGGTTAACCGGAAGTGGCATTTTACCTAAACAGGTAGCGGTACCCATTCAAGTAAAGTACCAGTTTGCTTCAAGGTATTTGCACGAAATTTTGCACATACATTTATTATTGAGAAAAACTCCCAGATATAAAATTTCAGTATGATAGGTTATCCTTAAGCGGCACTTTACCTAAACAGGTAGTGGTTACCTGAAAATGTAATTTTATCGCTGTATGTATATACATTGCAATAAACTTTTCAAATTTGCTAGAAAACAAGGCGAATGCGAGAAAGTCTAGGGGAGCACACTCCCGATTTTTTATTTATCTGTTTGTATTTATGAAATATATTTAATAGTAATATTGGTCTCTAGTTCTCATATTCTGTTTCATTGCCATCTTTAAAGATTGATGTGATTGCACTGTGACATTTCACGTGAATACAAATTGGTTAAAGACATGCTAATCAGCGTTATCAATTTGTAGGCGCTATCAGTCACAAGAGCAATCCAGTCACACAATGAGAAAATTTGGGCTCCACTAGAGATTATGTAAAACCAGATGTCCGCCCTACTTAGGTTCTCCTAGATAAATGACGTGGAAGAAGATCTAACCCGTTATTTTCAGAGTTAAGACCAGAACCTGAGCCTCAGCCGGGACCGACCTTGGGCCCAAGGGCTCCACCAATCACCACCGCCTTCGCTTAATCATGGTAAGCGAGGAACCGCCAGTCCAGTACCTAAGAAGACCGGCATCCTGTAACTAACACCTGAAAGCGATCGCGTTATTCCTGTATTTCCACAAACTGCGTTTATATAAGAAATGTTCTATTCCTAAGTTCAATTACCTGAGAATCATAACCTGTCTTGAAACCTCCCTTCCTGTTTGTGTTAGTTAAACTGCATTTAAAGCAATCCTGTCCAGAACAACCGTTCAAAGGCGCATCGGAACTATCATGCGGCCTAGCTAAAACAACCGTTTATTCCAAGCATAAGGCGCACCAGAACTATCGTACGGCCTAGCTATAGCAATCCTTCCTTCTTCCCCTGATAACTGAATATCTCCCGGCCGTTCCCCCAATTCGTATATTGCTCCGAGTCGATAATATAACCAGTCAGTTAAAACAGAGTTCCTGTAGAGATTTCGTTGCTTAAACGCATAATTTGCCAGTCCCGATTTTAGTTACTTTCTTTCTTTCCTTTTATATCCTTTTGCCCTTTAGAGCATCAGATTTGGTTCCATATTCCCCGTTTCCACTATCCACTTCTTCCATTCCTTTCGGCCTCGTGCCAAGATTTTCATTTCGTTTAGGGTTTTTCCTCTGCTTGCTCCACTTCCTCTATCCTTTTCATCCAGGTTTTCCTCGGTCTGCTTCTTTTTTGTTTCCCTCCTTTTCCTTTCTCTATCACTTTCTTGACTATTCTTTCTGGGTCCATTCTTGTTATGTGACCATACCAGTTCAATTGTCTTTTCTCCAATTTTGTCTTTCCCACTATTTTCCTCAGGTATTTCATTTCAATAGCATTTATTTGGGATTCGTGTTTTTTCAGTGGCACCCATGATTCGCTAGCATATAGTATTGTTGGTACGGCAACTACATTGTACAGCTTCATCTTTGTGATCATGTCTATTTCGTTTTTCTGTAGTATAGGCTTATTTACTGCATGGTATATGTTCGTTGCCTTTTGTCTTCTCTTCGCTATTTCCAGGTCTAGATTTCCATCATTAGCTATCACACTTCCCAAGTATTCGTAGACTGTTACTTCTTCCAGTGTTTTCTGCTTGCATATTATTACTCTTTCCTCTTCTGTTCTATGTTTGCCATTTATTATCATTACTTTGCTTTTATTTGTATTAATTTCCATTTTTAGGTTTTCAATTTCTTGTATCCACACTAGAGACCTGCGCGGGTCCAATATATACGACCCGCACCCGACCCGCGAACAGCAATTTCTGAAATTTTAAACCCGCACCTGACCCGCGAACTGCAATTTTCTCATTTTTATACCTGCACCTGACCCGCGATCCGCCAATTCAAACCCGCACCTGACCCGTGACCTGCAAGTTTTGCACTCTTAAGGCGCACTTGACCCCAAATTCGAATATTAGACCAACCCTTACCCGCAACTTGCTTCAGATAGAGTGCCTATACACAATAAAGAAAGTTATTTTCACACTTCGGCGCGGCGGTCAATTTATTATTAGGTATAATTTTTTTATACACAAAAAATTATGTTGAAGAAATGAAGATGTGCCCGCACCCGACCCGCGACCTGCAGTTTCAAATCCGCACCCCACCCGCTACCCACAATATTAATATAAATCTTACCCGCAACCCGACCCGGAATGCGGGTAACCCGCAGGTATCCGCGGGTACCCGACCCGATGCAGGACTCTAGTCCACACATCTACCATGGATTGCATTTTTCCTTGTGTCTTGGCTATTAGTACAATATCATCCGCGTAGAGTAGGCTATCTAGTTTTGTGGGGATGAGATTTCTATACCCTATTGTCGTTTGTTCTACTTTTCCTCTTGTATTTTTTATTAACCTATATATTACGAGTACTATAATGAATAGTAGTGAGCTTAAGTTATCTCCTTGCTTCACCCTTTTTTCATTCAAAGTCTTCTGATCTTCGTCCATTTATTGGTACTTTTCCTATTACATTTTGATATATGCTTTTTATTACTTGTATTCATTTTCTGTCAATTTTAAGGTTCACTAGGCTTTGCCATATTACTTCTCTTTCTATCATATCAAATGCGGCTCTTAAATCTATGAAAGTCAGATATAGTTGTTCTCCACTATCCATTGCTCTTTCTACAAGGTTTCTGACTATGCTAATATTGTCATTTTTCTGTTTCTTCGCTCTGAATGCCGCTTGTTTGTCTTCCATTTTTTTTCTACTTGTTTTCTTAATCTTTTCTCTACCATTCTTGTATAAACTTCAAAACTTACTGATGATAGGCAAATCACCCTGTAATTTTCGCAGATTATATGATGGCCCTTTTTGTGGATTGATAACATTAAATTGTTTTCCCAGTCCTTAGGAATCCTTTCCTTTTCCCAGGCTTCATTACATATTTGGGCCAGCCACCTCTTTCCTTCTTCACCCATCCACTTTATCATCTCTGGTTCTATGTTGTCTGCTCCTCCTGCTTTTCCTGTTTTAATATTTCTTAGCGCTTCTTCAATCTCTTCCATCTTAATTTCTTCTATTTGTTGGTTTCTTTCCTCCTTTTCTATTTCTTCGTTTCTTGTATTCCCCTCATTTGGTCTTTATTCAAATTTTTCGGTATAGTGATTTTTCCATATTTCTAGAATTTCTTGTCTTTTAATTTTCTTTATTCTTCATAAAATGTATTTAATTGAGCTATTTTCAGTCACCTAAGTTTGAGCCTGTCTTGCTTCCTGGGGCTTCGTGCTGGCGTTATCACCCTCTCGAGGAAGCAGCTGGATAGCTCCTGGTGCGAACCAGAGTTATTTGTTTATTTGATTAAAATTGTGTTTAGAATTTTTTGTAATTATTTTATTTTTATTAAGTTTGTCACTAGATTTAAGTAAACAAAACCTTGTAAAATTAGACTTGAAATCTTTTACTCCAACCGTCTACAACCCTAGGCCAGAGCTACCTGCGAGCAGTAATTACTAACGTAAATTGCAAGTAATCAGAGCTTGATATTGAATAAAAATTACATTTATAAATTTCGAAACGTTACAGTGCCAAGTTTCCACTCGTTCCATAGCTCGTCAATTTTCTACATTGATTCCAATAATTTGTAAATTCTACTTTTGAGTTTTTTGCCACCATTGCTCTTGAGTTTGTTCAATATATTTTCGGTTTCTGTGCATGCTCGTATTAATAAGAATATTTGTTCTCCGGATTTCTAGGTTTCTATAATTTTATTTACAGAATTGATATATTTTGTTTTTATTATTCCCTACATTTATATGGTTGTGGAAAATTGCAGTTGTGTTTCACCCTCCTCTATTATTTTCTTCATTAATTTGTTTCTTAATTACCTTCTGACTTCATTCATTTTATTGCTATATAAGGTGAGTCATAATTAGGTGTAAAAAATTTTTATCAAAGCTTCTTTAGACAAAAACAAAGCAATTAACCTAATACACTTTAATACCAAAATGCTCCCTTAAAAGGATACAGCATGTTAATAAAATAGCTATTTATGTTACAAGTATGAAATTACTTTTTTGGCCGAGCCGCAGTTTATGGCCAAGCGAGCGAGGCACATAAATAAGGCTAGTCTAAAAGTCCACTTTCGAGCAAGTTATATACATAATTTTTTATTCTACTGCTTTGAAAGCGTTTAATCGAGGAAGTCAGGAAGTCGAGGAGGTCATGATCGTACTGCAAAATGGGAGTATCTATTTTGATTTTGATCAATGGAAATAGTTGTTAGGTTTTGCTGTTATTGTTATTACTGCCGAAAAGTAAAAGTTACAAGTATAAAAAAAAGTGGGAGTTTTTGTCCGCTAAACGCTGAGGAAATTGCTAGCTTTTCGATGCAGTAGAACAACAAAATTTTATTTCTTATTTGGAAAGCAACCACTTGAATTTTTAATTTTGAAACAATATCAAGACAGCAGCTATCATAAAAAGGCATTAATTGAAAGACTGTTGTATTAAAAAAAAAAGAAAAAAGATTTTCTTTCAAAATGCGTGATTTTATTCCAGGAGAAATATAAGACATCGTTTTCATGTACGGCTTTTGCCTTACCACCACAGATTCCCTAACAGAAGAATCCCAAGTCATTAAGTTTTTACTTCAGTCTTTCGAAGACTGGGTGAGGTTGGTCTTCCGCGAGCCCGAGGGGTTAATGCGCCGCAATGGGAAAATGTAATGCGAGAGAAAGCTCTAATTGGTTCGGTTTTAGACAATCCTACTACAAGTACTTGCCGAATTTCTGTGCAGTTAGGATTTTCACAAAGTTTTGTTTTGTGAACTCTGTGTATGGAGGAATTACAGCCTTACCATTATACGGGTGTTCAAGCTCTTCATCCTGGGGATATTGAGCAACGTGTAGTTTTTGTCAGTGGCTTCTTGAAAGGATAAATAACAACCCCAATTTTATTCCATCTATTTTATGAGCCGATGAAGCTATTTTAACCAGGAACGGAATTACAAACTTTCAAAACCAGCACCATCATTGGTTAGAGAACTCCCATGTAGCAAGGAGAAGAAGGTTCCAGAAACAATTTTCTGTCAGTGTATGGGGAGGAATCTGCAATGGTTCTTTACTGAAGCTGTAAGAACTTGATAATCGCATCAATGCGAATGGTTATCACACCATGCTTGTATTGCGGTTGATGGAGAATATTTTGAATATTTGCTATAGTTTTATATTTTTTAGTCATTCTTATGGTAATTTTGTGTTTATTATAATGTATTTTCAAATTAATCAGATAATTACTTTCCAAGTAATAGTCACAGATGGAATTAACATTTTTTTTATTAACACCCTTATCTTTTTAAGGGAGCATTTTGGTACTAAGGTGTACTAGGTTAATTGTTTTGTTTTAGCTTAAAGAAGCTTTGGTTAAATCTTTTACACCTAATTAGGACTCACCCTGTATAAGTAATATTTCTTGTTGTGTTCTGTGTTGTTACGTGGGAAGTTTTTTCAACCACACTAATTTTTCAATGGATTATTTTTAGTTTGTTCAACCTAGTTTTGTTCAAAAAGCATATTTTATGGCTTAATATGTAGTTCTTCTTCTTCTTACTTATAGGCCTACTGACCTGTTTCTTCCAGAGTGTCACCACATAGCTTTAAGACGGTCTCAACTCTTCCTTCCGCCAGGTGAGTTATCATGAACGATTCAGGCAATCCTATCTTCCTCCATTCTCGATACATGTGCATTCCATCCTTGTCTTCTCGTTTTCACCCAGTCTTCATTCTTCTGTATCTGGCATTGTTCTCAGATGTCACTGATTTTCACTCTGTCCATCAGTCTTATTCCTTATTTTGTGTGGAGGTGTCCATTCTCAATTTAGCAGCATATGTTAAATATAGGGCCCATTGCATTTTTATTCTCACTTTTGGCTCTGTTCTTATAGGTTTATTCTGCCATATATTTAGTATCGTTAACACATCCCGATATTTTTGACGCTTTGATTGCCTGTTGTCGCACTTCTGATATAAAATTTTTCTCACCTGTGATCTGGATGCCCATGTTCATAAATGTCATCACTTGTTCAATACTTAATCGTATAATTGTAGTTTACAACGTAGTGGGTTTTAGAGATTGTGAGGGACGTAAGTCTCTGTGGTGAATATTTTCAAATGGTACTTCTCACGTGATCGACTGAGCTTAAAAAGTAGCCTTACAATGATCACGTTACCTTGTAAAATTATTGACAAATGAAGGAAATCAACTATGTGACACAAGGCGTCTTGATTATGAAGTGTAACTTTTTGTAACCTTGCCACCGCTCGCATAAGATTAGAAAGCACTCAGCAAATTCCTCAAGTTCATCCTTCTTTTCGGCTATGAGGGCCGTATCATCTGCATAACAGATTACGTTGATGTTCTTCTCTCCTAGTTTGTAACCAAGTCAGTATTTTATCTCTTGGTTAAGGCTTGGAATGAATGTCTGCGAGAATTGACGCCTTCGCGACCTTTTCAATCCTCAGAAAAAATCCTGACTCGAAACTTGGATTCAATCCAAATCGATCCTGACCCGGATTCGTTCCTTTGTACCGAATCGACACATCACAATTTGCCACACTTACCCAGAAATAATATGATTCCATTGTTACATCGGCTTGTGCTTTCTACCTAACATATAGCATAATTTATGAGGAACACTCAAGTACTCTTTTCACACTGACACTAGAATTATAAAATCTAAATTTGGTAACGTGTATCTAAATTAGAATCTATAATTAGTATGGCCACAGTAATCATCATAATTGCTTACACATATTTACATTCGTAAAGCAAGGATACAAATATTTAATACACAATAAAAGACACACAGAGCAATTATTATTTTTATATCAATATTTGTTTATTGGCGGCGGTATAAAAGGGCCATAAGTTGCTTAACTTGCAATTCTCTATGTATGTGCAGTTGTGATATAAAGTAATGAATGTAAACTATTTCATGTACGTTCATGAGCAATTTATAATTTGTATGTATAATGTATTATATATTTGGCCAAAATTCAACAAACATTTCAGAAAACTTTTTGTTTTGCAACAATTTTACTCTATTATTGCCAAACAAAATTCTTCTGTTTTGACTTTTCTATGCCACCAGTATACAAAGCATTATAATTTTTAATTGGTTGTTTTTGTTTAAAATTGTTGCCGTTTTAAATAAAACACTAAATTTATCGATACTAGCCTTTAAAATATATAGGCTCCTTTCCTTAACCATTAGGTACCCATCATCAGTTTCACAGACTGGTATGTACTTTAACCGTGTTAATATTTTTGATCGCTGCTAATTGGTGTACCTTCTACTTACTTTCTGGCCAGTTATGTGTCAGACGTACAAAGCTGGTGTTGTATCCTGTAGTTTACAATTCATTTTTGAATTTTTCAAAGATATTTTACTAATGTTGACATATAACACATTGTTTAAGAGAAGAGAAATTAACTTGGTCCCTATGATATTCTAATAGTGTGTTAAATAGTATTTATTTTAATAAAAATTCTCGATTTAAATTTCAATTTTTTGGGGTTCAGCCCTGCTTGGTTAAAGGTTAATTTCTAACATAATCTCAGTTTTCAAAAATCAAGTATGCCATGGAAAATTTCAAAAAACCTATTCTTCTGTAGAATAAAGTGCCTTTTATGTGACAAATACGACAAAAAGTTATTAAGAAAAGTTGTTTACAATCAACATCTAGACCCCTATACCAAATTTCAAAACCCTCGGCCGACTTTGATCTCTCACATTTTCTTTTATGTTTATTTCCCAAAGGAAAGCATTTTTAACAGTTTTTTTATTATGAAAAAAAAACTTGGTTAAAAATATTTGTTTTTCCATGGCAGTCTTTATCTATAACATAAAATCGGTGCTCTCTTTGTATGTTTGCGTGTTTGCGTCTATGTTTGTTCGCTATCTCCTCCGAAGATACTGGCCCGATCAAGTTGTACGATGGCTTAAAAGTTTGCTAATTTTTATACTTAGATCGTAGGCGGGTTTTTATTTACAAAAAAAGTACGAAAAAGTTGTAATTTAATTAACTCCTCTAGGCAGCAGAGCAGAGCGGAGCGCCTATCGCCGTTATTAGCTCGGGTGCGCGCATTATTCAAACAAGAGAGATCGGTCCTGCGGTAAGAGTGCTGATCTTTCACGCGGTTGCCCCGGGTTCGATCCCGCCCATGCATCCTTTTTTTAAAATTTATATTAATGAATCTCTCTTAATTTTGCTAACCGAAACGTAGTTCGGGTGACTCACTAGTTAAAAGTAAAATGCTTTAATTTGGGGCATAAATATAAAAAAAATGTGAGAGATCAAAATTGGCCGAGGATTTTGAAATTTGGTACAGGGGCCTAGCTAATGATTCTATACACCTTTTCTTAATAACTTTTTGTCGTATTTGCCACATAAAGAGCATGTTACTAAACAGAAAAATAAGTTTTTTGAAATTTTCCAAGGCGTAGTGATTTTTCAAAACTGAAATTATGTTAGAAATTAACCTTTAACCACGCAGGGCTGAACCCCAAAAAATTGAAATTTAAATCGAGAATTTTTTACCTTTTGCAAGAGTTGTTTCACCTATCCGGGGGACACACTGTATATACAGGGTGAGGCACATAAAGTGTTACAGAGCAATAGCACTCAAACTATTGATCACATCCAAAAATGTTTCAGACAAAAGTTTCAGTGTTCGAGAAGGCCGTCATACTGGACCACCCTATTTTTTTATTGGTGGAGGCGCTGAAACTACGTCAAGGTCAACTCCACTTTTTTAAATGGAACCATGTATTTTTTTTCAATGACATTATTACCGATTTGAAGACTAATTCAGCGACCTGAAACACAAGGTCATTCTAGTCACGCACAGTATGAAAATAGTCGAAATATCGAAAAATGCAACAGTGTAACGAACACGAGTCAACACGACGGTGCACCACCCCATTATGCTCTGTGTTTTAAGACAAGTGATGAGTGAGATTTTTGGCGAAAAGTGGATAGGACGAGGCGGTCCTGTAGCTTGGACACCTCGATCGCCAGATCTAACATCAGCAGATTACTTTTTATGGGGTTTTGTCAAAGATCGCGTAATGGCGGTAGCACCTACCACGCCTGACGACATGAAAGACAGAATACGACGAGCATGTACCAAAATTACACCACAAATGTTAGCTGAAGTTAGACGGTCTTTTCATCAGCGAATTAACAAGTGCTTACAAGTCGAGGGTCATCACTTCGAGCATCTTCTGTAGGTAGAACCAAACCAAGGTTAGTGGTTCCTTTGAAAGTGATTATTCCGATATTTTTCGATTTTTTGACTCTCTTCATACTTTGCTAACTAGAATGACCTTGTGTTGCAGGTAGCTAAATTTGTCTTAAAATCGGTAATAATGTCACAAAAAAAAATACATAGTTCCATTTAAAAATCTGGAGTTGACCTTGACGTAGCTTCAGCGCCTCCACCAATAAAAAAATAGGGTGGTCCAGTATGACGGCCTTCTCAAACACTGAAACTTTTGTCTGAAACATATTTGGATATGATCAATAGTTTGAGTGCTATTGATCTGTAACACTTTATGTGCCTCACCCTGTATAATCATGACTCTTGTACCATACAGGTGTCGGGTAGAAATATTGTAGTTACATTAAATATCTTCCTTTTGATACAGCAATTAATAACCATTATTTGAACACAAAAAATGTATACGAAAAAAACAATCAAATAGCGGTTCCTCAGCCTAATGTACTGGGATTACCTCCAATATTTTGTATCTCGGTACTTAGGGTTAAATACGAGAACTACATTGTATGCTTTGAGATACACGAAAACTACTAGTATATAACCAAAAATTATTTCATTTATGTTCAAACTATTTCCCCTTCCCCCAGCATCATCATCATTGGCCCATTTCTATGGAATATTGATGCCGCTCATTAGATCTTTTCAATCCATTTTCTGAGGTCGATCACTCCTCATCCTTCTTTCGTTCGTTACAGTTTCTGGTGGGTCTTCGCTGATTTCACCACTTTTTTCCAACTTTGTCTGCCTAGGGCTTTTTATTTCCAGTTTGTCACTTCCATAGTGTGTATATCTTCTATTACTTCATCCCTTCATCTGCTCTTTGCCCTGCCTTTGGATCTCCCTGCTGATGGCTTCCAATTTGAAATCTTCTTCACTATATTTGCGTCGTCACGTCTTTCTATGTGCCCTAGCCAACTAATTCTTGCTGCTTTAATTCTTTTTATGATGTTTTCCCCTTTCATTTATTCCGCCGGTTCGAAGTTCATTCTTCCTCTGTGTTCACCGGACTCTATACGTATTGGACCAAAAATTACTTGTAGCAATTTTCTTTCTAACACTCTTAATTTATTTTCATCACTTTTTATTAAATTCAATGTCTCACACGCGTATGTTAATGCTGGGTTTATTATTGTTTTATATATTTTAATTTTAGTTGCTTCACTGATACACTTATTTTTTAGTAAATGTTTGTAACTGTAGTACAGTTTATGTCCTATCTGTAGTCTGTGTTTAATATCTTCTTGTTTATCATTGTTATTGTTAATTTGTAGGCCTAAATATTTAAAGGTATCTACTTCCTCAAATTTATATTTCCCGATCTCGACGGCCTTCCTTGGCTGGTGTTTCTTTTGGCATGTCATATATTTCGTTTTGCCTTCGTTAATATGTAGTCCTCTTTTTACTGCTTCCTCGTCCCATTCTTCTTACCAGTTCATCTAACTTGTTTTTGCTACGTGCTATTATAACCAAATCGTCTGCGTATGCTATGATTTGTGCTTCGTTTGTTATAATATTTCCTATATGTCCAATGTTTCTTATTATGCTTTCCAAAGTTGAGTTAAAAAGAGTAGCTGATAGTGCATGTCCTTGTTTAACGCCCAAGTTTACATGAAAGTATTCGGTGTTTCCAATATTAGTTCTAATGCTGATCTGTGTTTTAATCTAATGTCATTTTAATTAAATTAATTAACTTATTTGGGATTCCCAGCTTCTGCATATCTTTGAAAAGCACTTTTCTTTAATACTGTCGAAAGCATTCCTAAAATCGATAAATAATATGTGGAATCTTATATTGAATTTGTACCCTTTTTCAATAATTTGCTTTATAATGTGAATGGCATCTGTCATTCCTTTTCCTTTGCGAATCCGAATTGGTAGTCTCCAATTTCGTTTTCAGCACATTCTTTTAATCGTGCTTGTAGGAGTGTGGACAAAATTTTATAAGCTGAATTTAAAAGGGTTATTCCTCCATAGTTACAACATTTTTCGAGGTCTCCTTTTTTATGTAATACTGTTACTACTCCCTTATTCCATTCTTCTGGCGTCTTATTTTCCCTCCAGATGTTTCTAATGATTGAATATATTCTGATATGTAGATGTTCTCCCCCGTATTTTATAAGTTCTCTATTTATACAATCGCAACCTGGTGACTTTCCATTTTTCATTTTTGTTATAATTTCTTTTATTTTTTCTAGAGTAAGTTTCTGTTATTTCTTTATCTTCTACTTCTTCGAGTTCATGTTGCATTTCCTCGTTATTGTCTGTCAGTAAATTTTTAAGATATTTTTTGCCATACTTCTTTTATTTCGTGTACTTCATAAAATACCATTCCATTTTCATCTTTTATACCTCTTGGTTGGATACTATTTTTGTGTTTATTCTTCCTAATTTGTTGATAAAGTAGCCCCAGCATCAGTAATCTGATTTTGCATAAGTCAAATCCAAGCGCTATTAGTTTTTTTCTATACTAAGCGAGGCACTGCTAGTGTTCATGGAAATGTAAAACAAAACACACATTACGTTACGTAAACGCTTTATTGCTTCTCTAAATATTCGCCTTTAACAGCTATACACGTTTGCATACGATGAAACCAATCTTCAAACACTTTTTCCACTCTGAACAAAGTACCTCCGAAACAAGCGATTTAAATTCTTCAGGCGATGAAAACGCTCGCCACACATGTTATTTTTAATGCAATGAAATAAGATGTCATTGGGCGATAACTTCTGGCAAAAAATTGAAGTATACCAGTCAGCATTAACTGTCCTTCGATCCTATAATGCAACAGTAGCAACATGACCTGTTTTTCCGAAGAAACAAGCAATAATTTTTTTTAGAAACGCTTCATGAACACACTACTTTTGTTGGTTTAGGTTCACTTTAAAACATCCATACAGTCGATTGCTGTTTAGTTTCAGGCTCATATGAATATATCCATGTTTCATCACCTGTTATGATGTTATATACAGAATTTGAACAACCACTACCTAATTTTGTTATAATTTCTTTGCGCCACTTGAAACGTGCCTAGTCTTTCAAATTTTGAGGGATACAACGACTGCAAAGCTTCCCGACGTGCAACTGACCGTGCAAAATCATTTGTTTCGCCGCAATGCCTAAGGATGCCTCTATTTGACTATATGTCGCATGCCGATCTGCAAAAATCGTTTCACACACAGCATCGATATATTTCCCGACTACAGCGCGCAATTGAAATTGTAAAATTTAGATCTTTCAATATTTTTGAAATTTTGGAAAGCTAACCTGTTGACTTCCTTCCAACATGTTTATACCTGTAGTGCTCCTATTGTCCCGGTCACATCGAGAATATAGTGTGTAGCCTGGAGTGCACGTTGCCAGCCGTAGCATTGCTTGGGTCGGCCAACTATCAAGTCTGGTCTCAGGCAAAGTTTGCTGCTCGCGGCAACGCTGCGCTCCTTTCTCCCATTTGAAATACATTGGCTTTGCTGGCCACACTGTATTCTCAGTGTGACCGGGACAATCGAGTGCTATTGCCAATATAAAATTCTTACTGAATTGTGCTTGCTGTAACTTGTAAAAATTGTTAATCAGCAAAATTTTTAAGATTTGCAATTCTGAACCGAAGCGTTAATGGCTTGAATTTGCACATATTCAAATACAAACTATTATCCATCACGTAAGAGCAAAAATGTTAAAACATTGCACAAATCTTATTTGAGATGAAAAAAAGCGGTTTATTTTTTTTAACATTTAATGATGACTAAAGATGTACATAAAAAATTTTGTTTTTTAAATTAACGGTTTATTTAAAAAAAAAAATTATCATATCTGTCTTTTCAACACTTAATCGACTACGATGTTTAGTAACCACGTGAACCTCGGTAAAAAAACTCGTTATGGTGGCACTGATGATCCTGCGATAGCAAAATAACATTCTGCCAGATATTTTAAATGAGATTAAGGCTTTTCGTTTTCTTGCCATCATTTCAAAATACAGTAGAACTTGGTTATAACGAATTCCACGGGACCGCTAAATTTGTTCGTAATAACCGTTATTCGTTATACCAAGAAGGTCATAATTTGAGCAAATTTCCAACTTCCGTATAATTTCTACTTTTTCGGAAACCGATAAAATTTTCCGTTTGACTCCCGACATTTTTCCACAACTAGAAAATGCGTAGGTACATACGGAATGTCAGTAAAGAAACGACCAAGATACATCCACTTGAAGATTTTTGTAACTCTTTTTGTGCGTTATAGGCCAACGTCTTATAGCTATTGTACTTTTAATCCTGTAAAGGGGTTTTGTTAAATGCAATAGCTAAGACGTGGCTATGACGCAACACTTTCGTTTTGCAGAATGCGATAACAGAACTGAGCCATAACATCGGGCGAAACCCATTATCGCTTTTCGAAGAACTGGATCCTGCAGGTAGCTGCTGGATTCTAAGAAAAACGGAGTTGCTTACAATGCCCACTATCTCGCGCTATTGTACAGAGTGCTAGAGAGAGCTAGAGAAAGTGGCCTACGAAATTTAACTGACCACTATTTTCCTAGAAAACCTTCCTTATTATAATGTTGCCACAACAAAATACCTAATATCTTTCAGTTACATTTTATTAGGAGATGAAAAGGATCAGTTCTGAGAATGTATTCTTAAATTTTGGTTCGTTATTCCGTGAAACGAATTCGTAATAAACATGAAATACATGCATTAAAGCAAATGTAATTCAAATATACCTTCAAAATTATTCGTTATAAACGTGAATTCGCTGTAACCGTGATCGTTAAAAGCGAGTTCTACTGTATCAACATTTGGGGGTACATACGTAATTATCAATTTCAACTGTTATTTTGCTGTTTCTAAGTCTTTAGTATCCCCTACTTGCATACAACTTAAATTGAAACCTCTGGAACAAAAAGGAATAAAGAGTGCTTGACGAGCGCTGCTCGCATACATAAAAAGAATAAATTTTAAATCAGATTGATTATACCTTAACATATTTTTCTAAGCATATATTTACCTATAAACGTTTACACTTTGAAACATTGCATCACTAAATCTTATTAGTTGAAACCCTTTATTTCTCTTATATTTTAACAAACTTCGAGCAATCGGAAATGGGTTTTGTTGTAGAATAAAAATTTGGGCTTGGAATATTTCATAACTAGTTACTGCTCTGAGCGTTGTGATTAAACAAAGATGCTAGCAGCATTGTTTGTATAAATCAACTGGGCAATTGGAATTAGCTCCCTGCGAGCAAAATGTCACACGCCAATTTTTTGTAAAAAAAGGTGTGCACAATAGAATATAATGGCATTTACTATGACAAATACTAATAATTCTAACAATAAAATGAATAAAAGCAATTACCTACTCGTTTTAATTTACGGCCATTATAACTTCCATTTCTAATTTGTTCACGCTTCCACAATAGTAATACTTCCATTTAGGTCCAGTAGTTCACATTTATAAAAAATTAAACTTCTAAATTTGAAACTCTAATAGACTACTATCACTATTATCAGTATATAGACCAATAATAGACTGATAATAACGATAAAAACTATTTCATTTTGAGTACTGTGATCTGTCACTTTTAACCTTAGGACAACCCAAATATTTAATACAAATACAAATTGGAACACTCACTAGCAGCTCATACTTAACATGGAGCTGGGTCAATAAGCAAGTTGTTAAGATGTAATTCAAGTTTTATATATTTTATTATGGAAAATTATACTGTGCCATATGTAGGGCATATAGTGAAGTACTCATAATTTATTCATGTTTTATTAACCTCTGGTTGGCGATGACCGCTTGACAGTACTCACACTGTAAATCTGCTTTTAAAACTTCATACTTGGGGGTTATATAATCTGACGTATAAAACATTACAATATTTTTAATTTAACCTATTTAAATAGATGTCTGTCAACTTCACTTGGTAAATTTTTAAATGTAACTAGGTAATCTACACTGTCAAGAAAAAGTGAAATCAACACCTATGGCAGGTCCTACAGAAATGAAATCAACTATAGTTATTAAAGTTGCGCTTGAAAAATACGGGGTTCGTCAAAAAGGACTGATGGTTTTATGGGAAAAATACAGTATCGTGGACCACTCTGAAACACCTTGAAATTGTTCGCGCAGTTCTCTTTGTAACAGCAGCAGCAACAATTTGAACTACCATTCCTGTAGCTAGTAATATAGGTGGGTACTAAGTATACGCAAATCTTAAACTGCAGCTAACGTAAAATGATAGCTCCTGCCCATGAGGCAGTAGTGGTCTACGATACTGCATTTTAGCCATTTTATTTTCCAAACAAAAATGTATTGTAATAAGTTACAACTTTAACAAAACTATAGAATTAACTACAAGAGTCATCCTCGGCTTTTACCACCCATCTAGGGTCTTTACCGACTTAACTATCCTCTTCCACTTTGCTCTATCTTTAGCGGTCTCCCTCCAATTTCTTACGTTTTGGCTTTGTAGGCCTCTGAAAACATTAGCAATCTATCTTGTATGTGGCCTTCCCTTTGGTAGCATCATTGTTGGTTGGCTGTAAAACACACGCAGGGTAATATCGTAACATCCGCACCACGTGTCCTATCCACTGTATCCTCACCCACTTGATGACGTACAGCACATTTTTATTATACAGCCTTTATAGGGTGTCTTAATAGTTATTTACCTAACAAGTTCGGAAGTTAATTTTCCCGAATGAGCACTTTGTTTGCAGCACGACCAAAGGGAGTGCTGCATGTAGTGCGAATTCGGGAAAATTCTTCCCGAAAGAGGTAGGTACAATGTTTTTTGTAACGAATAACTCAAAATATTTGAAAAAGTTAAAAAAATATTATTTAGTGTTTTACAACTTTACTGAGTTGGCAGCACAAATTACTAAATTTTTATACGTATCCTAGCACCTGTTAGCTTTTGTTGACGTTTACAGCGCCCCTGGAACACACAATTGCCATAGTTTTTGTGGGAAAGTAAAAAACACCCCGGTGCGGGAAAAGTCATTTTCGGCGCATCGGGAATGACCGGGAAATATGAATTTTGAAATCATGAGTGCAAAAAATGAATTACATCTAGTATGCTTCAAATTTCCCATAATGCAATCTAAAATTTTACTTGAAATTGGCAAGACTGTAAGTCTATATCAAATTCGAGGTTAGCAGGTTAGGTTTTGCATCAGTTTTGACACAAACGCAAAACATAACCTGCTAACCTCGAATTTGACATAGACTTACAGTCTTGCCAATTTTAAATAAAGTTTCCAATTGCATTATGGGAAATTCAAAGCATACTAGATGTAATTTATTTTAAGACACCCGGTATTTCGCCATTTCATTTTTGTTTCCATTCTCCCAAGTCTTCTACTGGTCCAAAAATTCTCCGTAGTATTTTCCTTTCAAACACCTGTAATCTTTGTTCTTCTCTTTTCACTAAAGTCCACGCCTCGCAGCCGTAAATTAATATGGGTCTTATTATGGTCTTATACGGGTGTTCATTAGAATTTGTGGTCTAGTCGGCTTTGGAACTGATGAAGTCATGTCGTGCATTAAATGATACGGCTGATAACTGACACTGTAAGTCTATGTCAAATTCGATGTTAGCAGGTTAGGTTTTGCATCATTTTTGACACAGATTGACGCAAATCCTAACCTGCTAACCTCGAATTTGACATTGACTGACGGTGTCACCAATGTCATCAGCCATATGATTTAATGCACGACATGACTTCATCAGTTCCAAAGCCGACTCAACCACAAATTCTAGTGAACACCCTTTATAATCGGCCGGGGTCGGTAGCTCAGTGGTAAGCATCCTGACTACTGATCTAAGGGTCGCGAGTTCGATTCCCGGTCCCGGTGAGGTTTTCAAAATAAAAAAAATGCAGATGAAAGCTTCTACAGAATGCCATCATTCGGAAGTGATGTAAAGCCGTGGGTCCCATGTTACTACGATGTGTAGCATGTAAAAGATCCCTTGCTAGGGTTGGAACTCCTTAGTCTCGGCAAAATTCTAAGTAGGACTTTGACCATATGACCAAAGCAGTCGGTGTCTAAGGTACCTGGTACTCTGCATGCCTAGACCTTGTTCATTAACAAACAAACAAACAAACCCCTTATAATCTTATTCTTTGATATTAGTAACCTAGTTCTAAAAATATGATTCATACAGAAATAAGCCCTATTAGCTACAAACATGCTGATTTTAATGTCTTCTGCTTTATTGTTGTTTCCATTTATTGTAGAGCCCAAGTATCTAAAGGTTGTTACAGTTTCTATCTCTAAATTCCTGATTGCAGGTAATTATTCTTGTTCAGTCTTTCTTGAGATTCTTAAGTACTTTGTTTTTTCGTTATTTAAAAGGCTTGTAATAATACACCGTGCTATCCTTGGTTCAGTCGAACGGATGATTGCAATTTTAACGGAAAATTATGCTGGCAAATGGCCGTTCTGGTCGTCACCCAGGCAAGTCATGGTTATACTGGTTGCCCCTCCATTCGATGAATACGCTCATGAAGTACAGGCTTCGATTACATACCTTTCTTCAGTACTTACCATAGTACAGCGACGCCTATAATTGGCCTAACGGCTGTTGGCTGAGTACCAAAATAAAATTTAAAAATAGCTAGGTCATCAGCGTATCCTAAAATTTGATTCTGGTTTCTAGATAAATAGTCGTCCTGGCTCACAGGGTTTCTTCATACTATTCCATCTAAGACCATATTAAGCAAGGCTGGTGATAGCATGTCTCCCTGTTTTAGTCCCAAGTTGCTGTTAAGAAGCTGCGTTGTCTCTCCTCCAACTCTTACCTTTTACTGCATGTTTTCAATTGTTATTAAAATCAGTGCTGTGAGTTTTTGTGGCACTTCAAATTTTCTACAGCAGCATATCGCGTGCTATCGTAAGCTTGTTTAAAATCCACAAAGACATTGTGGAGCTCAATTCCATATTTTCTCGACTTTTCAGCTAGATGACGTATATTAAATATTTAGTCTGTTGTACATTTTCCTTTGCTAAAGCCAGCTTGATACTTTCAAATTTTTCCATCTACATATGGTTTAAGCCTATGTAATAAGACATGTAACAGAGCTTCGAACATCGTCTTCATTCAGGCAGATTCTCCTGTAGCTGGAGCAAACTACTTTATCCCTTTTTTGTGGATAGGACAGATTATTCCGGTATTCCAGTCTCTTGGAATTTCCTTCTTCCTCCATATATCCAAAATTAAATTGTGCATCTTTTTCCAAAGATCTGGTCTACCAGCTTTCAGCAGTTCTCCGGGTATTCCGTCTTCACCTTCTGCTTTGTTTCTTTTCATTTTATCAACACTGTTTTTAATTTCTTCATATGTAGGTTCCGGTACGGGTTCTTGTTCGTTTTCTTCTGTGTCTGTGTTTTCTCGTTCTCTTGTTGCAGTTTTTCTCTCGTTCTATCTCTTTGCAGTCCCTCTGTTTTTTCATTATCAATGTTCAATAAATCTGTAAAATGCTGTTGCCATCTCGCAATCATGTCGTTCCCGTTTACAATAATTTTTCTTTCTTTATCTTTACATATACTTGTTGGAGGCTTGAGACCGTCTCTAAAATATTTTATTTCTTCGTATGCTACCCTTCTTTTATTTTCTTTTATCTGCTCTTCTATTTGTATTAGTTTCCATTCTGCCGATTCTCTTTTTCTTTGCTTTAGCATCATTCTAGTCTGTTTCTTGATTTCTTCATAGTTCCTTCATGCCTGTCTTGTTTTCTGTTGTAGTATACGTATACGCACTGATTTCCTTTTATCTATGGCACCTTTACACTCGTCATCAAACCAGTCTGTTTTCTGATGTTTCTTTGTACCAACAATTTCTTCAGTAGTTTGATTGATCGTCTCCTTTACACCATCACATTGCTTATCTATATATTTTTTTTAAATCTCCGCTCACCCGTCTATTTTTTCTGGTTTTTTGGAGAGTGTTTGCTGATCGTAGGTTTTCCAAGTTATATTTCTTTTTCTGTCTCTTAAAATTTGAGATCCTTTGTCGTTGGTTGGTTTTTACAAGAAGTAATTAATTTCACAATTAGCACCTCTCATCATTCTCACATCCATTATGTTGGTGCGATTTGTGGTATTAATTAGAACATGATCTACTTGAATGATTGTAACCCCATCATTTGATTGCTAAGTGCCTTTATGAACATTTTTTTTGTGGTAAGGTAGTGCTGCTTATAACTCACCTTTATTGCCTGCAAAATTTATTAACGTTAGGCCATTATCGTTACTTCTTTGACGTAAACTGTGACTCCCAATAGTTGGCTTATATACATCTTCCCTTCCCACCTGCGCATTGAAGTCACCCATCACAAATAGCTTTCTTAGGAATACAGTCTGTGATCTTTTCCTTTGCATCATAAAATTGTTGTTTTTTTCCTCTTCTGCCACTTCCATTGGCGCATATGCATTTACGACGCTTATGTTAAACAGTTTGATTTTTCACTTAACTAAGCAGATTGTATGGTTCTCTACTTTAAATTCACAGATTTGACTTTAAACAAAACTGTAGAATTAACTACAAGAGTGGGAGATTTATTTACGAAATATTGAATGCTGGAAATGATCTGTCATTTCCAAAACAATCTTAAGCTTTCCAGTTGACTGTTCAATATTGAACTGTTACTATAGTCAAATTTATACCCATTCGGAGTCACGTGATAATCTAGTAATTTTACGTATGTCGATTCTTAAAAATGCAATTTTAGGGAAATAAATGACATTCCGTTTTGTAGGTTATTCTGACATATGCCAATTTCTAAAACAAGGTTGCTACGGGTTTATTCTCTTATATGAAATCAAACTGAATTTACAGGTTAAAGAAAACATAACATGTCGTAAAATGTAAATATAATAAAGATATGTCAGCTGCTACATTAAAAACCTGCTGCGTATAGCAAATTTTAAGTCAATTTCTGTGCATGCATATTCTGTTATAGAACATTACCATTTGAAGCCTATTTCCTTGCACAATCTATTTAGGGAAGAAACTGAATGTGAAAAATCTCCAGATTCTTCAACCAAGCATTTTTTAGATTTTTTATGGTTACAAATTCTTTAGCTACATACATTTTATATACAGTGTCTTGACTGCTTCGTCGACTTCCGTTTTTGCATTCTTCACTTTCTGGCTCATATTTTCGGTAAATTGTGCTCTCCGAGATATTTAACGCAAGAGAAGCACGGCGAACAGCGTTGGAGGGTGAAACTGTTGATTTACTATTATTAATATTGTACTCTTCATAAAAAAAAACGAATAATATTCAAATTAATTGTTGTGACTGCTCGTTATACCGCATGTCCGATGGTTTCTTTTAATTTCCAGTTTTCGGCTCAACAATTTTAGGTTTTATTACCCTTATCTCAATAACTTACACGAAAAATATAATCTGACAGATTAGAAACGTCAAATTTTTAAAATTAATTTTATGAATCGACATGCCTTTTTTTTAAATTTCTTCCATTTCATCTATTTTACTAAAGATGAACAGAGACAGACAAAAGTCACGTGACTCCGAATGGGTATAATTTTGACTATACACCATTTTCCAACCCAGTTCAAAATTGTGTTGCGGGTGGGAGCACTGCAAATTAAATTCTATTCGACATAAACTCGAGTGATTGAACTGATTTTTGATAAACTGCTCAACACAACAAATATGATGTTATATGGGCCATTTTGGTAACTATTGAATATTGACATTTATTTCCAAAGCCTGTTCTTTAAAATAACATACCTACATAATACAGAGCGGTTATTTAATTTTTTTTTATAGACAACAAAACCATCAGTCCTTTTTGACGAACCCTGTATAGCAAGAATGTAAATTTTATATCATCAAAATGTGCATGTATTATTCATAGTTGATCTTATAATTATTTACTATATTTTACTATTTTACTTTATCCGAAATTCCATTTAACGATTATCTACTTAAACTAAATTCTAATAAAATTCAGTAAATTGCTAGCTAAATTGAGTGGCTAATACCTTTGAATATAAAACCTCAGGAAGGAATTGTTGTGAACTTGTAGCATATGATTGAACTACGACGGAAGTCGCCATCTGCAAAACCCATATATGACTCATTATTGTGAGTTTTGCGTAGTTGCGCCAGTTTCGCTGTAAAAAACTTGTGGTAAAAAATGGTTAGTTGTGCTTCTTGTGGGTGTTCTCAAACACCTACAACTACAAATAAAGGAATAACGTTCCATCAGTAAGTAATAATTACATTTAATCAGTACACTGGTCAATGTCAACCGGAAACACCTATCCGCCATATTGAAGACCCAACTTGTTGTTGTTCCCTATTTTTATACGAAACGCTCCTTCCTGAGGTTTTATATTCAAAGGGCTAATACAGATCTGTATTAACTTTTAACTGATTGAAAGCTCAGGAAGGGTTTGCAGAACTTCAACGATTGTGATGCAAATATCAAACTTCAGTTTTTAAGAAAAAACTCTTTGGTTTGGTGTTAAAGTAGAATTTCTAATACTGTTAGAATTGGGTATGGCAGCTTTTCTGCCAGTTGTTACCACTTATTTGTGCAAATCGGCATTCGTAACATTGACTGCAATTGAAACAAAATACCACTCAAGTCTTAAGCACATCGAGAGTACCAAAAACAGAGTTTGCCATGGAAAACATTTTTTTCCTCTTAAGGTAATTATTTAGTTTATTATATTTCACCTAAAAACTTTCGAGCGGTAAATAGAACAACAACGTAAAGAAACTATGAATTATTACATTTAAATTTCTACTTTGAAGTAATTACATGTAAAAAAATTAATCTATCTCGGCAAATGTTCAAAATGTCCACCATTATTATTTACCCACAAGCGGCATCTTTTCACAATAGAATTTATAGCTCAGTCCATAAAATTTGATTTTGAGACTCTGGATTCTGTTGAATCATATTAATGTACCAATTACTGAAGGCAATTTTTGAAACATGATCTCCTGGATGCAGTGTCTGTCCTATTGAAGAGTCATATGGGTGAAACTTATTTTTCTTCAAAATTCTCATGACTGTCCTTTGCGACATACCAACTTCAGCTGCAATTTGTCAGGTTGAAGTAGAAGGATTCTGATCAACGTAGGCCAATACATTTATTTGGATATCCTCGTTAATAACGCTGCATCCCTCTTTGGTTTCGAAAAGGAACCAAACTGCCTCAAATTTCGGTATAAATTGTTGAACGTCGGTAGAGATGGTTGACGTGGCTTTTCATAAAATTGATGGTACCATTCGGCACCAAAACACTATTTTTATTACAAAAATAAAACATTCGACCATATTAAATTTTTCACGATTAGAAAACATCTTTAATTTAAATTGTAGAAGTTACAGAACTGTCAAATTTCAACTAAAACAATGAGCAGCAGTATTTTGTTTGTTTATTGTTTTCCATGGCATGATACGACCTACTTTTAATAGTGTATTGAATGTGATTATTTTAATTTAATTTTCATAGTTAATTTTCAAAGATGGCCTTCAAATATGTTAAATGTGCCAGAGTTACGGTATTACCTCTGTCACTAGATATTGTTTTCCATGGCCAACTCTGTTTATTTACTTCTCAATTATACGAAAATTCCTGCATCGCATTTATTTATCAAAGTAAGTATAGCAAAGAGAAAAATTTGTCCTTTTTAAAAATGTGAACGCCAACTATAACTGCCATTTAAAAAAATAAAGTTTGTATTATAACTAGAAGAGTCCGTCAAATGCCATTTTGCCATGTTTCTTACAGTAGGCTCCTTTAGGGCCAGATTTCGTATTTACACTTTTCACGTAGTAAGGGGTGGAATGAACCACATTTGTTGGTGCCATAAATGCTATAAAATGCCCTTTTTCGTGATAAATGCTATATTTTGAATAAATGTCATATTTTAATGCTATATTTCAATCAAAATCAATATTATGTGGCTAATTCACAACAAAAGGGCTTACAAATGTCAAAATAGATATGCAGAAGTTTTGGTAAGTGCCAGGTACTAAGGTCGATGACCCGTGGCGGAGGTGACCGCTCGTCGCGCGCCTCAAGGCTCAGGTAAGTATTCCGTTACGTCCACTCGTGAACAACAACCCCGCGCTCTCCCCCTTCCCTTCAATGCACCTCGGATACCTACGTTCCACTTATTTGCCTTGTGCCCGTCGTTTTTATCAGATTACTTTGTCTTTTGTATTTGTGTTGTGGAAGTTTTAATATTACTGGTGAATTTTTTTATAAAATTCAACTTTTTGAAATAAATACTTACCATTTTTATGCTTTATTTTGAAATAAGTGCCATTTTATATGCCATATTTTGAAAAAATAAATGCCATTTTGCAATGCTATATTTTGAAAAAATACGGGAATATTTTGATGGACACTAATTATAACTCAAAAACCATAAAATCGAGAAGGAAATTAATATGTTCATCATGTTAAGCATTAAAATATCTAAAACTTTTGTTCATGTCATTTGGTTGTATTCCTAATAATAACAATTCTACAACATTTAAAAGAAAAATCACTAAATCTGTTTTTCGTTCATATCTAGTAAACTGTTTTTTTTTAAACAAAAGCATATCTTGCATAAGCTGTTAAAACGACACCTCTTTCCTCATTTAACCGAATCTTATATCTTATGGTTTCCGAGATTCCAATGCTTAGAATGAAAAAAAACTCACCCTGTATAATAAATGTACATGACTTTTTGATATAATAAATTAATTGCAAAACTCTTATGAGATATTTCAACATATTTAAGGTATTTTATTTTTTCGCTCAAATGGGGTTTGCTCAAAAACCGGTAAATCTACTATTTCTATACAGTGGTATTAGAGCAAAGTTATTATGTAAAGACACCAGCGTCATACCTGCGCGGTAGTCAATTTTGTGTCGGACGGGTCCATTATGTAAATAAAGGGGTTATAGGTAGCGTGACACACAGCGATCAGTAGCGGCGGCTAAATATATTTCTCGGTATTTAGAAAGTTTTCTACCTGGATCTCAAAACGCGGACAAACATTGAAACATCTGCTGTTTACTGTTTCACAGTTTTGTTTGTGAGCATTGGTCGATTAAGCGTGGCGTGCGTATTTTATTCTGTAGTTTTTGTAAAGTTTCTGAATTGTGTGTGTATATCTGTTTGTTTTGTTCTCGCGTGTGTGTGTGTGTTTGTGAAATTTACTTTAAACGACAACCTAACCTCAAATTTTGTACTTACAATATTTGAACAAGATCTGCAGAACACACTGCCATCGTCTATATGAAATGTTTTCTCTCGTCCTTTCACCCACTTCTTTAAAAGTTCAAGTTTGTTGAGTTTCGCTTTAGACGTTTTAAAGGATAACGATCATAAACACACAAAATTGGAATGTCAAACAAAACTACTACTAGACAACTAGACAGTGGCCGCCCCTAGCCACCCTAATAAAATATAGATTATGTTCATCAAATTAAACAAGAAGAATTAAAAAGGTTGTTAAAATTATTAAAATTAGGTGACATAAATGAAAAATAGGTAAAATTAACAAAAAGGTCACAAATAGGTAAAAATAAGTTAGGCTCATATGAAAGCTTTCTCTCTAAAACATCCGAACATACGTAACTCTGGTATGCAAAGCGAATCTCTAGTAATTAAGAGGCTGTCTCTGATGTAATTAACAATTTCATTATGTTTTCTAACCCCTTTTCAGAAACAAATATACGCTGCCAATGATTGAAGGTTAATGATGGCCGTCGGCGCATATGACGTCACTTTCAGGTGTCTTTACATAATAACTTTGCTCTACCAATAATTGTTAGTACCAATTATTGGTTTTATGACATTGAATGAAGGGCCACGAAAAAATGTGTTTGGTCCAACAGGGCCGCAGATGAAAAACCTTTGAGAAGTCCCTATCTTAAAACATGCCGTTAATTTCTAATCACAACAGATATTTTAATGAAAAGATATATTTTTAGGTTAGAAAATGTACATGTAATTATTTCTCCCATTTTTAATGAGTTGCACTTCAGAACAACCCTATATCTATATTATCCTAAACTACTTTTTCTATTAAGTATTAAAAAGATAATAAATATAGTATGATCGATTTGCTAATAAATACGATGTTTGCTAGTGTTTAACAAGATTTTTACATTGTAATACCACAACCAATTTTTGAATATACCTATAGTTAACAATTTACAAATAAAAACTAAATAAGGTATACTGACGTATACTTACTCCTCCCACATAGAACTGTGTTGGTCTAACCGCATTACGTAGATCCTGATATCCATATTCTAGTTCTGTGTAAGACATGATACATACACCACATTCCCACAGCTCTCTTTGCTTAAAAATTTTTTACTCAACACTACTGCTGTTTTTTTTAATGGGCAAGTCTAAAACTATTGATTAGATATTATTAAACATACGTATTTATTTTACTTATACCGACTTACTGCACTTCATTAATATTTCAAGTCGAGTAGTGTTTGGCAACCACAAGATAACTCATAAATAGAAAAAAAATCAGTATCTGGCTGTTATCGTTTGAACGTAGAAATTTTATAACTTGGATAAAAACGATAATCAAGTGACTGATCAGCTGCTTGCTTCATATTTAGCACATACAGCGTTGCCAATGCTGTCACTTTTAAAGGATTTATAATGGAATTACAAATTAACCTTTTAAAATTCCAGCACACATATAAGATAGGATAACACGACTTTTTATGGAAGCACCCAATCGAATAATTAAACAACATTTAGCTGTTTTACAATTATAACTGCATTTCATGTTTTATTCTGTATCTCCCACTTACACAATAGTGGTAACTACCGTATGATCCAAAAATGTTAACCTCTATATGGCTGTTGATTTTAAAAAAATTGAATTTATGTTTGTTTGTTTGTAGTGGACAAGGTCTAGTCCATATATCTAATACTTACTATATTGCTAGCGGCTATGAGTGGGAAACTGGCCGATGAAGTGAGACACACAACCAACTCCTTAATGTATACGGTGAGCTGTGCGCAAGCGCGGCGGCGTCGTCCGCCCAATGGGGAAGTGGTCAAGTTTAAAATTCGCTTCTAAAGGCAGAGTTCGAATTCCCACGCATGCGCACGAGACGCGTTATACTCTAAGTGAGACTATGTCGGCGCCGTAATGTTTTCTAGCGTTCCGAGGCCCTACTAGCAATATATGTGTATTATATATATGGTCTAGTCATACGAAATACCAGTAAACATAAAAACACAAAGTGGCCTTTGAATTCCAAAGTTTCATGAGTGTATAATGGCCAGCGCTACCGTTCGTAAAATTACCGAATACCCACAACAGATGCCGAAAATACCCGATTTTACCCGCAAGTGCAAAACAGCAGAAAGCCCGCGAATTCAAATAATTTTATTTTTTATGTTTATTATTTTAATACTCCATAACTTAATAAAACTCCCGTTTTAATTATTTTTCTGTTTATTTATTAAAAATACAACATAAATCCTTTGAAGTAAAACAAATCGGGTGTGATATACGCACACAACTTCCTTTTACAGCGATCTTACAATTAGCCAAAATAGATATTTATGCATTAAGGGAGATATGAATATGTTTTTTCCCTGAGGTTGATATGTGTTACAGACCGAGGACTCTGGCCCGAGGTCTGTAAGTCAACCGAAGGTAAAGAACATGAATATCTCCCGTGGTGCATACAATATTTTATCTACTAGCATATTCGTAAAAATAGTATAAAATTTCAAAATGTCATAATGACATTTAAAATTAGAATATGTAAGTAACATCAAGGATTGCTTCATTGTATGGTTGGTAAGACGTTATTTGTAGTTGCATTGTTACTATGAGTTTGAGGGAGAAATAATTTGACAAGTCCCTTGGGAGTTATGAGTAGCTTTTCATATTTTGTTTCTATGACGAAAATGTACAATATCATGTTGCTAGTAGATAAATTTGATTTTTAATTGTTAAGCATTTGTAAAAATTTTTCAAAAATTACAAATTCTACAGTAACCGTACAAAATAATACAAATTTTAGAGGTATTCAACTGGAAAATCACCTATCTCACATCAGTACACATTAAAAAAGCAATAAAAATTTAAAATGTTCATTTTAGAATCAAAGGGGTAGAAAGCTATTGATATTTATTTAATATTGTTTATCTACGACAATCTGTAAAATTGCCTTTTAGTTGGCAGTTTTAAGTTTGTAAAACGACTGTTTAATAACATGTTTTCATTAGTTTACTTCGTCAATGGTAACGTGTTTAAAAGATTTCATTAGGCACGTTATCAATAGCAACGTGTTTTAAAAATTTAAAACACGCAAAATTACGACCGGTTGCTGGTAATCCTAATTTACATTAATTTTTTTTAATTTACCGCGCTTTCTAGATTCTATCGTAGATAAAATATTGTACGATACACATGCGTAAAGCATCTTTAGACACTCGTGGGGTTTAAAACGCTCGTTCACTCGCGTTTTAACTCTACCCCACTCGTGACTAAAGAGTAGCTTTACGCACTTGTATCGTAAATTACTATTATCTACTTTGGTGCCACAATAAGATTATTATAACACCGAAAACAGTGCTACAATAGAGTCTATTAGAACACTGTTTTTGCATTGTTATTTTCATATGAAAAACATGGAAACAGCCTACCTTGTTTCACATAACTGGCAGATAGTCACATTAATGAAATGTCCAAATTAACAGCTTTTGATTATTTTTTTATGCAAAGTAGATAAAATCAAAGAGCATATAATGCTCTTTGATAAAATGGTATATTATACTCGTTTAATAAGAGGAAGTGTAGCACTCATTCCATTGGGGCACGACGAGCGTAGCGTAGACGTGCTACAATCGTCCTTATTAAACTAGTATAATAATATACTATTTTTACGTTTGAAGGGTAGCTTCAGCTTCATAATACCCGAAATTACCCGTAATATTCAATACCCGCGTAATTACCCGCAAATGTCTGAAATACCCGAATTTCGGGTAATTACCAGCAGATTGGCAGCACTGATAATGGCGGACAATAAATTTAGGCCGGCCTGTCATTCGCTTGGCACTGTTTATGTTGGTGGCACTGTAAGTCTATGTCAAATTCGAAGTTAGCAAATTTTGCGTTTTGCGTCAGTTTGTGTCAAAACTGACACAAAACCTAACCTGCTAATTTCGACTTACAGTGCCAAGCGAATGACAGGCCGGCGTAAATTTATTGTCCACCATTGTACTTCCAGAATTTATCTTTGTCTAGGAATGTACTTACAAAAAGTTACTAAAATAAATAGGTTAAGGGTGTGACATTTACTTCCCATCTGTCATAAATGTTGTAATTAACTACTTTTAAGGATACTATACAAATACTGTGTTGGATACCATTGACGTAGCGTTTATTAATAGGTATTTTTATTACATTTTATAAAACTTCAGGTGAGAACTTCTAGAAAAATATCTACTTTGACACTGACAATGAGAAATACTAATTGTCATGGAAACCTTTGCAAAACAAAATACAGAATCCCTAATTCAAAAATTATATGCACATGTCAACTTAAAAAAAATTAAAATGTTTTTGTGTTTACTGAATGCCGTATACCTTAGACACCGACTGCTTTCGTCACATAGTCAAAGTCCTTGCTTAGAATTTTGCCAAGACTAAGGAATTCCAACCCTAGCAAGGGATGTTTTACATGCTACACATCGTAGTAACATGGGACCGTGGTTACATCCCTTCCGAATGATGGCATTCTGTAGAGGTTTTCAACCGCATTTTTACTTCCTTTTACTACTATAAAGGAAGTATTGGATTCACCCCAAAAATTCGAAATTGAGTTTTCAACAGATCTTCACGTTTTAGAGTCCCCTGATCCCAAAAAACATATTTTTTTTCATTGGTCTGTCTGTCTGTCTGTCTGTCTGTGTGTCTGCCTGTGAACAGAATATCTCAAAAACGAAAAGAGGTATGGCATTGAAACTTCATATATAAGTTTTGTGTACTATGTAGATGAGACAGCAAGCTTTTGAAGAAAATCGCATAACCGGAAGTAGGTGTTTACTCTTGTGATTTTTCAGTTTTTTTCGTTTTTTTCAAAAACGGCTCTAACGATTTTTTTTAAATTTTACATTTTTCTTACATTTTTAATGTGTATTGATGTGAGATAGGTGATTTTCCAGTTGAATACTTCTAAAGTGGGTTTCTTTTGTTTTTTTTAATATTTTTTTTATTAACTCCTATTTTAAATAAAACACCCGGTATATTATTACATTTTTGAATTCACCTTAAAATTTTAGAGAAAATTTGTCTCTTCAACTAACACTCGATTTTGTACCGTTTTTGTAGAATTTGTAATTTTTGAAAATTTTTAACAAATGGTTAAAAATTAAAAATGAAATTTTTGACTAATTATAAAATCACTGTAAAAGGAAGTTGTGTGAGTGTATCACACCAGATTTTTTTATTTTTAAAAACCTCATCGGGATCGAACTGTCGACTCTTAGATCAGTAGCCAGAATGTTAATCACTGAACTACGAAGCCCGGCAAAATTTAATTTATGTTGGCTGTGGTGAGTAAAGGTACTTAATAATATAACCTAGAGTGCTTTATAGACCAGGCAAGCTGCACGCTGGTTTAAATCTTGGTGCATTCCATTACGATGCTAATTATAATTACAGCCTTCATCCAAGTGTGGTTATTGAAATCTATATACAGTGTGTACCTAGGTATTGTTCTGTGCTGTCAACTGTATCTGTCAGTTCTGTTGAGTTATGTCACTCGTCACTGTTGTTTGAACTACGGTACTATTAAAACTCTCTAGTTTGAACCAAGTGCGTGTTAGTTAAAAGTGCTTTCGTTCCGATTTTTCTGCTTTCTTTTATTTGTTTAAAAACTCGTTTTTTTTAAGATGGATAAAATTAAATGACATGATCGTTGTTTTTCCGACTTACCGTATGCTAATTGGAAAGTATCTAGAATTTAAATTTGCCGCCACTTTCAGTAACTCAAAATGGCGGACGAGATTGCTCGTATGAATATAGTACTTTAATATAACCTATACAATTTTGACAGATAAACTTAACTTTTAGAGGATGTTTAATACCGAACACTAGGTGGTGCTGTGTCTGGAAAAAGCAGGAAATCATTTTGAACAGCTGTAGTTGTTTTTGTTCAATGACATTCACATTCCTGATATAACCAGTGAATGTGCTGTTACAGAGAGGTGTGGCTTTGTTCTTCGAGGAGTTCATAACTGGCCGGCTTGGAGTGAAGTGGTGTTTGTTGGGGTGGTTTGAGCGTGTCCTTTTGTTGATTTTGATGACTTGCTCTGCAATTTTCCGACGGCCTGTTGGGCCATTCTTTTCCGCTACATTGGGGGATCCAGTTTTTCAGAACGGACACATATACAGGTCTCGACAGTTTTCGTTTGTTTCCTATGAGAATTCCGCACCTGGGATCATTGGACTTTGCACAGCCCCGACGCTTCAGGCTACGACATGTCTGCTTTTACGGCGGGACCCGATAATAATCGACACAGCCAGGCAAAGCTAACCAATCGAGATAGTGTGCGCTATTTTTAATTAATATTTAACGTTACGTGCCAGTCGCCAAGGTAGGCTGTTTATAGATATTTATTCATGTTAAATGCCAGCCGACAGCTTAGCTCTTCGCCGCAGTGTTGGGAGTCGTGAGGCTGTGCACAAATATTATATTTTCGTTTGGCTTTGGATTTCGCCAAGGTGTAAAGTCGAAAGGTAGGCACATTAATTTCCCGGTTTCACTGTGGGTCAATCTTGGCATTTTCGTTCTCATTGATGAAACCGGGTAGCGCTCAATTAATTTTGTCATTGTTTACCGTCCCTTAGGCCGTTTTCCGTAGGTAATTTCGTGTAGGACCACCCCTTGCTCAACTGATGTCTAGTCGGCATATTCTGTTACGGGCAGGGCAGCGGCCCTAGGTGAGGCATTGCCCCGATTTTGAGAAATATTGTCCACGCTGGCCGTCTAGCTTTTACGTAACTTTTGTATGAGCCGGGCGGTGTCGTTAAAGTCGTTTTAGATCGTAACAACTTTAACAGATAAATGAACTCTGTAACTCTTTCTGATAGCAGGAAATCTTTGGAGATATGCTTCAATTTTTAACTCAACCTGCATATGAAAAAAAAAACATTGTCCCAGATTTATTTGAACACGACTGTACTTACCATAAGTCTATGGATAGACAAAACATACCAGACTTTACCTTGGTAAAAAAAGTCAACGTTTATAGAGTAAGAGAGGTTTAGGGTCATTTAAATTCCACCAACTGGAAGCGAGCTAATATATGGACCTTGCGTCTCTTTTC
>CALNHX010008636.1:0-58375 GCA_940337035.1 Agriotes lineatus
AACAGGTAGGTATTAATCTACAGTTTGGCAAAACTTCTTAAAAGATTGAAACGAGAACAAAGTATTTTTTAAGTGGCTCGATGTAAATTTCATCACCTCTTATTCTACTATCCTAATTGTGCAGTATATTTTGACTTATAAATACGGTTCCATTTGCCAGATTTGAAGTATTTCTGCTAATTAGCATGGAGAACCATTTGCGTGACAACATCTGAAATGCTTTCATAGGGAGAGGTCAGATTTGAATAATACGCGTTTCTGCTCGCTTGAAAGCTGTTAAATTGGCTTTAGTAGAGAGCGAGTTTATTATAATTTAAGGTTTTATTTCCAGCATATTGATGTGTTAGTATTATGTTATAGATATTAACGATACAAGTTTAATTATGAGCATCTTAACGACACGAGTTTGATTGCCAAAAACGAGACGGTGAGCAGAGTTTTGCGGCAATCAAACGAGTCTCGTTAAGTGCCATAAGCAAACGTGTATTGTTCAATATTTTATCTTCATCAATAAATTCTGGTCCAATGTATTTCTTTATACAAAAAGAGTGCGGTAATATCTATCCATTACCGCACTGAGTGTGGTAACGAAGCTCATAACGATACTAAAATTAATTTGGTTAGAAGTCTTAACAACACTGATGAAGATAATAGCTATTAACATATCTAGGAATGAGTATCATAAGTGCCGCAGATGTTGTTTTGAAATCTCAGCTTGTAGATCAGGGATTTTAAGACATCGAAGCTTGTTATGATTCATACCATCTGTTGCTTTGTTCATTAGTTTATCGGTTGCAGTATGGTAAAGGAATATTACCGTTCAGATATAGTTGTTTCAGTATGGTAATGGTTGCCATGTACAGTAAAGATATATTACCGTACAGATAAGTTGTTTCAGTATGATAATGGTTCCCATGTACGATAAAGGAATATAACCGTACAGATACAGTTGTTTCAGTATGGCAATGGTTGCCATGCACAGTAAAAGAATATTACTGTACAGATACAGTTGTTTCAGTATGATAATGGTTGAAATGTACAGTAAAGGAATATTTCCATACAGATACAATTGTTTCAGTATTGTAATGATTGCCATGTACGGTAAAGGAATATTATCGTACAGATACAATTGTTTCAGTATGATAATGGTTCCCATGTACGATAAAGGAATATAACCGTACAGATACAGTTGTTTCAGTATGGAAATGGTCGCCATGCACAGTAAAAGAATATTACTGTACAGATACAGTTGTTTCAGTATGGTAATGGTTCCCATGTACGGTAAAGGAATATTTCCATACAGATACAGTTGTTGCAGTATTGTAATGATTGCCATGTACGGTAAAGGAATATTATCATACAGATACAATTGTTTCAGTATGCCATGTACGGTAAAGGAATATTTCCATACAGATACAGTTGTTTCAGTATTGTAATGATTGCCATGTACGGTAAAGGAATATTATCGTACAGATACAATTGTTTCAGTATGATAATGGTTCCCATGGACGATAAAGGAATATTATCGTACAGATACAGTTGTTTCAGTATGGTAATGGTTGCCATGTATGGTAAAGGAATATTAATTATCAAACAAACATTTGTGTACAGTGTGCACTTGTACCTGCTAAAAACAAACCCAAAAAAGGGAAAAAAACTAAACTAAAACTAAAACTAAAATTAAAAAAAACTAACTAAACATTCTTATAATATATCGTCCAGTCTGATTTTAAACGTGTTAACCGTTGGAGCTTCTACAACATTACTTGGCAGGTTGTTCCATAAGTCAAAAATTCGGTTCTGCAAAAAGTATTGTCTTTGTCTGGTGCGATACTGTTCGTGCACTAACTTGTACATATGGCCTCGAAGTCTATCATCAGCATTTAACACGAACAATGACGCCATGTTTACAGAAAATAAATTGTTCACTATTCTGTAACTTATGATTAAGTCTCCCTGAAGACGCCTTTGCTCGAATAGTCCTAGGTCCATGATCGCAAGTCTTTCTTCGTAAGAAGGACGATTGGCACCGTAGAACATTCTTGTTTCTCTTTGTTGTGTTGATTCCAACAATTCCACATCTCTATGGAGTACCGGATACCACACGGGTCCTGCATATTCCAAAATCGGCCTGATGTATGTGGTATACAAAATCTTGGTTGTATGTGGAGATGGCCAAGAGAATGCTTTCTGAAGTAGATGCATAATAGAATTTGCCTTCTTGCATATTTTACTAATATGGGTGGACCACGACAAATCGCTAGTTACGGTAACTCCAAGATCAGTTTGCAACTGAACCACTCTCAAAATCTGCTGATGTAACATGTAATCTAGATTCGGATTTGACTTAGCCACATGGAGTACAACACATTTAGCAGTATTCAGCGGAAGTAATCAGTCGTTACACCACTTGGAGATCCAATTTAGGTCGTCCTGCAGCTCGTCATGACAAGTATTTGGATCTGCATATATTTTCGTGTCATCGGCGTAAAAGGAACAGGCGGTCTTAATTAACGTTGGCAGGTCACTTACGAACACAAGGAACAAAAGGGGTCCGAGAACAGATTCCTGTGGAACGCTACTGACAACAGGAAAGGAATTCAAAAAAACAGTCACCCACTTTCACTTTGAACGTACGGTTTTTTTTTAAAAGTCTTCAATCCAATTCAAAAGATTTCCTCTCACTCCAAAGTGTCTCAGTTTGGATATAAGTCTGTAGTGCGGAACGATCAAATGCGCGGGAGAAATCGCGGTAAACAATGTCTACTGAGGCACTATGAGTCCACCGATTTTGTCCAATCGTTCACCACAACTTAATAAGTTGGTAATCACCGAGCGTCCACTTAAAAATCCATGTTGAGCATCTGGGACAACGCCACTTTCCAGGAAAAATTTGGTCAAATGTTCCGTTATAATGGATTCCATAACCTTCGCGCAGATACTCACCAAACTAATGGGTCTATAGTTTTCGGCATCTAGCTTATTACCTTTTTTGTAAATAGCAGTAACATGAGCAATGCGCCACATATCTGGTAAAGATTTTTCAACAAAAGAGCTTGTCATAATGATCGATAGGGGCAAACAAAGTGATGAGCAGCAATTTTTTAAGAAATACGAAGTAATACCGTCAGGACCAGGCGATGTTCCTTTTTTGATATTTTGGAGATGTTTGAGCACAACAGCTGGAGTGAACTGGATTTCATCAATCGTACTCACGTTTGTCGGGGTAAGTATATTAGGAATATATTTATTTAATTCAGTGGTATAAGCCGAGTAGAATTTTTCTGCCCAGACATTTGCTACTTGTAAATTATTTTCGCAAAGTTCACCTGATTCATATTTAATTAATGGTATTTCTACTTTAGAATTCAGAGAACTTCGAATGTACTTATAAAATTGTTTCTTGTCACCATTCTCAAAGATTACTTATACATATAGGATCCGTAGTAGCATTAAATTTACCATTTTCTGACATTGTCAAAGTGACAAGTAATTAAATTCATAGGTGACACATATTAAGAAAGACAAATCTGGCCTTGTATGCTATAATTTATTTTCGGAACAAAAATGGCCGTTGACATTTGCATTGTCTCAACTCTTATCTGTATAGGAACTCTAGCTTGCACAACGCGTACAGCTTGCAAAGAGGATACATCCTCTTTGACTGTTTGCGACGGCTAAAAGCTTAGCAAAACACGCCAATCACCACCAACTTAACGGCGCGAAGAATTGAAGTGGTGCGTAATTCAAATGGTGAACAAGTCTCCTAGGGGATCAAGTATCACGACTCGCTCCTACTCGTTTGTGTATCGTAATAGACAAAAAGCCATGCTATAATAAAAATACTAAAAACATAGCAATTATTGTTTAAAAAAGTGGCAAAGTAGTTAAAATACTGCATGATACTTGCTTCGCTCGTTGTACCCTAAACTCGTGCGTGCTACAAAATGCTTCTTATAAAACTCGTATAATAAGATACTATTATCTACTCCGGTGGGATAAGTAACTCATTACGTCACTCATTTGACACTATTTCAGTTAGGTAATGAACCACTCAGTTATGTAATGGTTTCATTCAGGGTTCGCCACAGTGGGCCCAGCCCGAAAAAACCCGACGGGTTTTTTCGGGCTGGGCCCACGTGAAAAAACCCGCTCGAAAAATCCACTGAGTTTTTCGCTCCTGGATTCACTCCAAGGGACTAGTAAACTCACAACTTGGGTTAAACAATTTGAACAAAAAACCTCAACTTTTAGAATTTTATTACAAATTAGTAAAACACAATTAATTATCTTTAAGAATAATAGAACATTAGAAATATAATTAATGATTGTAAAAAACAGAATATTAGAGCAAGAACAATTAATTATTACCAGTCAATAGTGTGTGTATCAGTTGAGCGCAAATGTCTGTACACTTGCACTAGTTTTGTGGCTTTTCCACGCCCAGGCGATTTCAAAGTTTACTCCAAACAAGTCCGAATGTAGAAAAGTATCGTTCAATGGAAGCTGAAATAGCGGCGCCGAAGATACACCTAAGAAAAAATCACAAAAACCATGTGGCAAGGTTGACATTTTTTCGGTTCTTTTTGCAACAAGTTTCCACCATTGAGGGGATGAAAAATGATTGACGACAGCATCCGTCATCAATGATGATGGAAAAAATGCTTCGTCTTTTATTCGAAGAGCCATTATCCCGGGAAGACGGGAAAAACTCGAAAGAGCCCGAAAAAACCCGAAAAAGCCCAAAAAAAATCCCCATGGGCCCAGTGGGTTGGGTTTTTCTGAAAAAACCCGGGTTTTTTCAAACCCTGGTTTCATTACTCAACTGAGTTGTGTAATGACTTCGTTGCCTAATTGAAATAGTGTCAAATGAATGACATAATGACATTTGCCTACTAAAATATTTTTGAAAATGACAGATCTGACATTTCTCCTAATGCACTTTTCAATTTTAGGCAGTCGTAGATAAAATTTTGTACAATACATGTGTGATAATGCATCATTAATATACTTTTGTGCTTACATAACTCGTGCTACGCACTCGTTTGTAAGTTACACACACGTATATTAATGATGATGTTATCCCACTTGTATAGTAAATACGTTAAAACAATAAACCCACGAATAATAGCAATAACCTTAAAACTAGAAGAAACAATCAATATTATACAAATATATGCACCAATAGAAGGAACCGTAGAAGAGGAAATGGCAAACTTTTATGCAGACTTACAACAAATCCAAGATGAACTGAGAGAAGAAAACCAGAAGACGATAATAATGGGGGACTGGAACAGTAGAGTCGGAAATGATCAAAGCAGAGGAATGGGATGTATGGGGGGGTACGGAGAAAGAACCCAAAATAGAAACGGAAAGAAAATGATAGATTTCTGCAGAAGGAATGATATATTAATAGGCAATACACTGTGGGAACAACCATTAGAAGACAGATACACATTTTTAGCAGAAGAAAGAAACGCCAAAAGCTTAATAGACTACATAACTTACACACAGGACTTAACGGAGAAGATTCAAAAAATTGAAACAAGGAAAGAAGCAGAAATAGGAACACAACACAGATTAGTAACAGCAGAATACCAAGCAAGATTAAACAACACCCAAGAAATAAGAAAATATAGTAGTCTAGCAATATATAAACTTAAAAATACAGAGAGCAAAGAAAAATATCAGATGGACACAGACAAAGAATTTCAACGAAAAAGGAGACTGCATGCCTTCATATCCAATCATGCAATTCAACTGTCTGCTCCAACTGAACTAACCTACCACCCATACCGAATAGACCATCATCCCGATATTTTGGACATATGTTTGCTCAAAAATTTCCGTTTACCAATATCGCAAACTGTTTTAATGGAATTAGATTCAGACCACGTTCCTGTTTTGGTTTCGTTCAACAGCACACCGTTAACCAAAAATACAATGCCGAGACTAATAAAAGGCCACGTCGACTGGCCCGTCTTCCAAGATCAGCTGAAAGACATCACATCATGTCCTACATCTATAGAATCTCCCGAAGAAATTGATGATGAAATTTACAAACTAACTACTGCAATAAGCACCGCTGTAACATATGCAACTACTATCCAAACCAAACGAAAATTCAACTATGGAATTCCTCCGAAACCCATTCTCACTCTTATCAACAATAAAAATAGACTACGGCGACTATGGGCTAGAACCAGAGACGCACTAATCAAAACGCAACTGAATCGTGCCACACGTGAAGTAAAACTTGCTCTAGATAACTATAGAATTAACAACTATAAACGCTACATATCGGAGCTACAACCAAGGGATCCTACTATGTGGCAAGCAACTAAAAGAATATTGAAGCAACAACCTCAGATACCCACCATCAGACTCAATAGCGAAATTTATGCCACAGACCAAGAAAAGTGTAATATTTTTGCTGACTAATTGGAGAATGTAATGTATAATATGTAATGTAGAATATGTAAATTGTGGACATGCGCGGCATGTTATACTGTATAATATTAATATAATAAACCAGTCTGCATATATCTGTCGTAGCACCTGCATAGAGTTCATGTGGCGACAAGGATAAATTTAACGTGTGCGATGGCTTCAATTGGAAAGGTTTCCGAATTTCAAGTGCATAAGGAAAATTGGAATAATTATGTGGAAAGGTTGGAGCAGTACTTCGTGGCGAACGAGATTGCTGAACAAAAAAAGAAAGCTATTTTGTTAACAGTGATCGGGAGCGAATGCTACGACTTGCTAAAGGATTTATGCGTACCATTAAAACCGGCGGATAAAAACTATGCGGATCTAACAAAAATTTTGTCGGATCACTTAACTCCAAAAATATCAGTTATTGCCGAAAGGTACAAATTACGTCAGCGCAGACAAGGAGAGGGTGAGTCCGTTGTCGAGTACATGGCGTCTCTGAAAAAATTAGCTTCCACGTGCCAATATGGGACAAATTTGGAAGAGAGCTTACGGGACCAGTTCGTATGGGGATTACGTGACGACTCCATTAAGCAGCGTTTGTTCACAGAATCCGAATTAACTTTTAAAAAAGCGCTAGATTTAGCGGTCGGTATAGAAGCAGCTGAAAAAAATGTTCGAATCACAGAATTTCCGGAGCCCAGTCAAGTTCACCGGGTATCAGTTCAAACAACCGGAGCTTGTCGCGCTTGTGGAAGGCGTAATCATCAAACGAAGGAGTGCAGGTATAGGAATTCGGTGTGTTTTGTGTGCAACGTGAAAGGTCATTTAGCGAGTGTTTGTGAAGAAAAAATGCGCAAGAAGAAAACTTCGATGCAAGGGAAACGAGTCCCTCAAAATTATGTAAACAAAGAAAGCGATTCTGAATTTGAAGTGCCTTTGTTATCAGATAATGTCAAAGCGAAGTTAGATGTAGATTGCACTTCAGATACAGATGTTGACTTTTTTGCTATAAAACGGTCAGCACCAGAGGAAAGGCCGATTTTTCTAGATGTTATTATTGAAAACATAAGCGTTAAAATGGAACTTGATACAGGCTCAGCCATTAGTGCCATTTCAAAAGATTTTTATGAAAGAAAATTTAAAAATATACCTTTAATGAGCTCCGATTTAACGCTTAGAACATATACTCATCAAACAATTCGTCCAGAGGGTTTCATTAATGTAAATGTTAAGTTACGTAATAGCTCTAATTGTTTATTTTTGAAACTGTATGTAATCAATAATGGTGGCTCTCCTTTAATGGGTCGTAGTTGGTTAAGCAAATTGGATATCCAAATTAGTACCTGTAACTTTTTGTTGGATGATGCGAAAAATCAACTAGATTCGTTATTGGCGGATTACCATAATTTATTTTCTAATGAAATTGGTACTTTTAATAAGGGTTCAGCGACATTGCATTTTCGTGATTCAGTAACACCGGTATTTGTCAAAGCAAGGCCTCTGCCATTCGCGTTAAGATCTAAGGTTGAAAAAGAACTCGATGATTTGGTCGAGAGAGGTGTTTTGACACCAGTTGAGATAAGCGCATGGGGGACGCCAATTGTAGCGGTGTTGAAATCAGATTCCCAAATACGTATTTGCGGAGATTACAAAATTACCGTCAACCCCTTGTTAAAGATAGATAAATATCCCGTACCAAGGATAGAGGATTTAATTGGTAATTTAGGTGGAGCTAAATATTTTAGTAAAATTGATTTGAAATTAGCATATTTACAAGTACCTCTAGATGAAGAATCTAAAGAATGCTTAACCATTTTGACACATAAGGGTTTATTTAGACCAAATAGGCTCCCATATGGGGTTGCTTCGGCGCCAGGAATTTTTCAAAGATATATGGACCAATTATTAGCAAAAATACCCGGGGTATTTGTGTTTTTAGATGATGTATTAGTGACCGGAATTTCGGAAAATAATCATTTGCAAACTCTAAAATTAGTTTTAGAAAAACTCAGTAGTGCGGGTTTAAAGGTTAAAAAGGAAAAATGTATTTTCTTTAAGAAGTCAGTTTCCTATTTGGGGTTTGTTATTGATAAAGAGGGAATTCGACCGGATTATACAAAGATAGAAGCCATTACGAGGGTTCCTGCTCCAAATAATGTGTCTGATTTAAGAAGGTTTTTAGGGCTGATCAATTACTACGGAAAATTTCTGGGAAATTTAAGTACAAAATTAGCGCCTTTGCACGAATTATTAAAAAAGAATAAAAAGTTTGTATGGAGCAGTAACTGTCAGAGGGCTTTTAAACTAATCAAGGAAGCTTTAGGGTCAAGTAAATTACTTGTACACTTTAATGACAAGTTGCCATTGATTTTATCATGCGATGCATCACCGTACGGTGTTGCAGGTGTGTTGTCGCATAAATTTCCAAATGGTTATATCAAACCAATTGCATTTGTGTCGCGGAGTTTAAATGATACCGAGAAAAATTATTCGCAATTGGACAGAGAAGCATTGGCTTTGGTAGTTTCTGTAAAGAAGTTACATCAATATCTATACGCAAGAAGATTTACTTTATTAACGGATAATAAAGCGTTATCCTATATTTTTGGGAATAAACGAGGCATTCCAACTATGGCAGCTTCCCGTCTGCAACGTTGGGCGGTCTTGTTATCGGGATATAATTTTGAAATTTCACACATAAAATCTACAGAAAATATTCCAGCAGATGTACTCTCGCGATTGCCTTTGCCGGATAAAGCCGTTGAAAAAGGACATTATTCATATTTAAAATTTATCGAGGACAGCACACCCATATCGCATCACGACATTCGTCAACGTACAAGCCGCGATAAAATTTTGAGCCAAGTTTATAATTGTGTTTTAAACGGATGGCACAAAACGGTTGAAATAGCTCAATTGAAACCTTATTTTAATCGACGTAACGAATTATACATCGATCAGGGTTGTATCATGTGGGGGTACCGGGTTGTTATACCGGAGGCTCTCCGGAAGCAAGTTTTATACGAACTGCACGAATCACATTTTGGCATAGTTAAAACGAAAGAAATTGCCAGATCTTACGTGTGGTGGCCTTCGTTAAATGATGATATCGAGACTTTGTGCAAATCGTGTGATTCTTGCTTAAAGGAAAGCTCAAATCCGCCACATGCAACAATGCATGCATGGACTTGGCCAACGAAACCTTGGATTAGAGTTCACGCCGATTTTTTGGGGCCGTTTTGTCGGCACATGTTTTTAATTGTGATAGATTCGCATTCTAAATGGTTAGAAGTGGTACAAATGAAGAAAATAACGGCTGGCTGCACTATTAAAGCACTCCGTTATATTTTTGCGCGTTTTGGATATCCTTTACATTTTGTAACGGATAACGGGCCAACGTTTCAATCAAATGAATTTCGAATGTATATGAAAAATAACGGAATTAAACAAATTTTTACCGCGCCTTTTCATGCCTCCAGCAACGGTCTTGCAGAAAATGCCGTAAAACAATTTAAACGAGCAGTTAAAAAAGCACTGCACGATAACAAAAATTTAGAGCAAGCGGTTACGCAATTTTTATTTAATTACCGAAATACTACGCATGGTACGACAGGAAGTAGCCCAGCTATGTTAATGCTAAATAGGCCGTTGAGATCGCGATTAGATTTATTGAAACCAAATAACGAAAATAATGTTCTGAATTCCCAACAGAATCAAATAGTGAACCGGGGAGGGTTGGATAGAGATAATTTTGGAATAGGCGATAAGGTGTTTGCAAGAGATTATAGAACTCCGAAACCGTCTTGGACAGAGGCAACTGTTGTTCAACAAACAGGCCCTGTTTCGTATGTAGTAGAGCCTAAGCCTAATTGTAGTTGGCGTCGACATTCTGATCAAATTATTAAAAGAAATTCTATGATTCTGCATCCAGATGTAAAGATCACGGAAAATGCTAACGAAGCACCGACAGCTGACAATGTCGACAATGATGCTGTCGATGATGCTGTCGATTTAGGAAGTGAGAATATTCCTCCATCGCATGATACGGGGTCACATCGGTATCCTACACGCCAAAATGTAAGACCACCAGAACGATTAGAGTATGCTCACGATTAGAAGTAGATTTATATGTACATTTTCGTAGGGTGTTGTTAGGGTTATGCATGCAATTGCATGATTGTATGTACCTACTAATTATTGGGTTTTATATATGCTTGCCAATTAAGTAGGGGAGTATGTAATGTATAATATGTAATGTAGAATATGTAAATTGTGGACATGCGCGGCATGTTATACTGTATAATATTAATATAATAAACCAGTCTGCATATATCTGTCGTAGCACCTGCATATAGTTCACACATAGAATCCATAATCAAAGTTTCAGATTTTCAATGTTATTAGTTCTCTATAATGCCCTGTAGAAACCCATTTTAGAGGTATTCAACTGGATAATCACCTAAATCACATCAATGCACATAAAATTTGTCATAAAACTGAATTGTTTGAAAAAATCGTTAGAGCCCTTTTTGAGAACATCGAAAAAAGCTGAAAACTATAAGAGTAAACACCATACTTCCGGTTATGCGATTTTTTTCAAAACCTTGCTGTGGCATCTAAATAGTACACAGAACTTATACAGTGTCCGCCAAAAAGTCGGCATATGGGAAAATGTTTATTTTTGATTTTTCAAAAAAACTTTACGTCAATAATTTGTGCTTGTCTAAAAACCTAATTTTGCTTCTATCATATATATCGAGTGATTTTTACTTATTTAGAAAATAGAGTTATTCGAAAATGTCAAAATCGAAAAAGTGCTATTTTTTGGAAATTAAGTAAAATTTCAATAAGATTTTTTTAGAGTGTGTTATTTTTAGCCAACTGAACAATCTCAAGGCCATAAAATACTTAATTTTTAAACTTCTTCTAGGTTTTTCAAAATTTCACATACCAAGACTTAACATTAAAATTCAAATTTTTTACGTAGACTGGAAAAATTTATGATTGGAAAAAATAATATAAAATGTCAATTAGTTCTTTAGATATTCTATTATTTACAGAAAAGTAGTATGTTTGCATCATTTTTACGTTTTCTATGCAAGTCTCTTTTTAGGAGAAATATTTTTAAATTCTAATTAATATCTATTTAAATAGCTTCTAGAAACTCTAATCTAGCCTTTTTAATGAGTTACTGTTACAAAAATCTTATAAATGTTCTTTTACAGTTGTCTAAATGAAGAGATTTTTTAGAACATGTAAATTGGATAAAGAAAAGTCTTGGGATTCTGAGAATCATGTAGTCAAGTTGGCCTTGAGTCTTCGTGAAAAAATGCAACGAACAGGACTCCCCTGCAGATCGCTGGTCTTCATCATTAATTAAACTCTAAGTACATGCCATTATCAGCCCTGTTTTTTTATCGACAAAGGCATTATGCCGCAAACTTATGTCAGTTCTTACTAAGATCTTAGCAACTCAAACTGAGCCTGTCAAATCCATCTTTTGGCTTAATTGTTATTACCGCTAAAGAACGAGTATTTAAATATTTCGGAATTGCTGAAATAGCGTGTATACTATATCTCAGATAGCGCCCTTGGCGTTGTACGTTTATGTCAATTGCGATTGCACAGGTGTTAGCCTGTAGTTGTAATTTAAGCTATAACTAGCGAGTTCTAAAATGCTACTTCGAATTGAAGTTTTTAATATGTTGTTTTGTCTGTTTCGTCCCGATATACAATTATGTACATGTGTGTGTAAGTTGAGTGACGCCAACCTTGAATTAATTGTTCCTTTATTGGATAATTAAATACTCATTTGACTGTTACTGTTTGTATTTGTTGTTCGCATTATTATAGGTATGCAGCGAAGCTTACAAGGTAGGTGTTGATTTATTTTGCTAGCTAGGTTTGTTTTATTTGTTCTGAGTAACGACATGGCGCCCAATTCTTTTATTAATCTACTGTTCAATTGTAAACGCCCGAAGCATTTCTTAGCCTGATTCTTACACCACGTCATATTCTGCCAAGAGCTAGCCGAGGCCTTGTCAACCGCTTCGTGTAGAGCGGTACACGCTAGCAAGCTAGCAGTCAAGTTCATAAAAAGCAGGTGTTTGTTGCAAGGTGCATATTATTTTTTCGGTCGACCGTCATAACTTGAAAAAAAGGGAAGTGTAAATTATAAGAGTTATTGCGGACGAAAAAACATTTCCGGACAAAAAAGGTTTGTGGACGAAAAATTAATGGTGTCCAAAAAAGTGAAAATTTTCGTATCTAAATGCGTCTGTTCAAAATCAAATTTTATAGAGAGGTCGACGGAAAATAAAATTATGTTAGCTCACTTTACCTGTTAAATGGCAGTTTATTAATGAAACATGCTGTATGTATTCGGTTTTGTATGACAGCTGTGGCTACAATAGTAAAATTAAAGCATTCGTAAAATATTTGCTTATTCGTGATATAACTTCTCATTGTTTAATTTGTTTATCTTAACAGCTTTACTCAATTAAAGATAGAAAATGACTAGGCAATTAAATTCTTATACTTATATCTGGAAAAATAAATGTAAAACATGTAGTTCTTGCAGTACTGTTAGATGTACATATTTATAATTCTTTCGTGTGCACTATAAATTTAATTATAATATTGAAATGGCACACGACGCCGTAGCATTACCAAAAACTGTAACGGAAAAGTACCCATGGTCCCAGCTTTTTGCAATTTTGATAGGTATGTGTACATAATTATTTAAAAACTAGCATATGTATTCATTATTAGCACATGAATTGTTGTGGATGAGATACAAGAGGCTCCTCTAAATTCATCCATCGCTTACCTTTTATTATAGTTTACTATTATTTAATAACCATGATTGTGCACAGTAGTTTAAGGTAAGGATTGATTAAACAGTTAACTTTTTGATTTTATTGATAAGTTCTTACATCTATTGCAGACCAATTCAATTTGATTATTTTTAATCACGTGAGTCAGTTTGACAAATCAGATCACACTTGAAGTGAAAACGATCCTAGGGTGCTTTTCAATCGCCATGGAAACTACCTAATTAAATTTCAGTAGTATCCTATGACAAGTTGGTGGCACTGTAAATCTAAGTCAAATTCGAGGTTAGCAGGTTAGGTTTTCCGTCAGTCTGTTGTTATGCTCATTTTGACATTTTCCTACTTATTAATTGAAATAATTAGTCAGATTTGGCAATTTACTTTTATTCTCTAAATATACAGTACTTTATCTATAGTTAGGCAACCCAAATGCCTTCAGCCTCAATTTTGAATTAAAAGGAACACTTTGTTATCAGTTCTGCACATACAACCTGCACCTATAGTTTTTCTTCCTTTTTTTCGAATTTGACTTTGACATTGATAACCTGGGATCGTGAATTGCTCTGGCCAATTTGCATTCCATTCTTTTCCATCGCTTCGATCGTTGAAGTTTGTGCCCTAGGGACCTTTTTGCTTCGCTGGCTTTGGTTATAGCCGTCCTCGTCGTTTTGAGGGATTTTTGGAGGCAAGGCGCCCTTTGGAACGTTCTGGAAGCCGTTGGGAGTTGCTGCCAGCGTTCGTTCGCTTTTGTTGCGGTTTTGGAATGGGCTCTTCTCGATCGAATGGAGCGTTAGGCTGTTCGTCACCATTCGTAGCCAACTATTCTACGCCAAGGAAATGCGTTAATTAGTTATACGCCATGGAAATGCGTTTTTAAACGCCATGGAATTGAGTTTTATTACCTGGATTGGTCCTGTTCGTCGTCGTGCATTTGGTTTTGCCTGGATCATGCGGTGCTTCACGAGCCGGCTGGCCGCTCGCCTCTGCGGCCTGGATTTGCGGTCGTTCCCTCTGCGAGCGCTGCCCAACGCACCTGGACTCTTGCATCTCTTCCAACAGCTCGGCCTCCACGTGCCGTATGCATCTGAGGTTTTGTAACGTTTTAATTTGTATCGTTCGTTTATTTGAATTGCTTTTGAACTGTTTAGTATGACCTTCCGAACTGCTATTTTAGAGTTTTTGTGCATATCGATTTTTGGCGTTAATTTGAGCTACTAGATATGATATTGATTAGTTTACTTACCTCTGTGCATAGCAGCCATGTGTGATTTTGTTATGATTTGGCTTTGGGGCTGCTTTTGCAATCACTGTAGTTTATTTGACGTCGCGTATTGCATTAACCTTGTTGTTTATTTAAGATCACTTGCAAGAGCTAAATTTTTGGCGGTGGCAAAACTGCTACCAACGGGATTTTTGTTGAGATTATGTAGCCTCCCGTTTTTGAGTTTGTGATAAACTAGTTCTCGGTTAGAATACCCGCAAGCAGTTCTTAGTACGTCAGGAAATACTTTATGACTTTCCTTTAGGAACTAGCAAACCCCTGTGAAATCTCATAACGTGCTGGAACCACCCCATCCGAATTTTGTGTGTCTTAAAGTTAATTTTTAGGCCAACCTTCGGGGTTAGATGTTGGCATTGCATATTTTGCTTGCGTTATTCGCACCCTTGATTTTGTACTCCGCTTTACGGGGATTTATAGTCTATTTAAAGCTTTCTTAGTTTATTTTATTGGGTTAATGTAGTCATGCTTCGTGTCGTGTCGTTTTCCGCTTCACGGTGAACGTCATTGGTAATTTATCTAGTCATGTTTTGAGTATATTGCTTCGATATAAGTTTTGAGGTACCTAGTTGTTACGCCCTTCAGGCTAATTTCGCGGTTCTGACACCTCGAGTTGGATTCTTAGGTCAATTGTTTTATGTACTTGTAACCATTAGTCGTATTATTATTTCTGGTGTTAATTGTGATAATTTACTGTGATTTTGGATCTATACTTTTATGTTGGTTATGCACTATAGTACCCACCAATATTGTAATAAAGCTGTGATATTTTCCTTAGTGGTTGATTATTTTTCTTTGTTCTGTTGGTTTTTATCTTCGACCTTGTGTACGGTCCGGCACAAGGATTGGACCTACGTCGAGGACCTGGCGCCCATTCTCTTCGTCTTTCGTATAGTGTTCTTTTCAGCTTAGTTGGAACCCTGCGACCCTCGCGGCGAGCTAGCCCAATTAGGCCGATAGTTACCAGCCGGCAAAATATCAAATATAACTTTCGCCAAAAGGTAAGGCCGACCGTCTATCTTCCCTTACAAGAAGATTTTGGTGGTTCCAGCACGTTATGAGATCTCACAGGGGTTGTGCTTGGACTCTTACATGCTCCCTTCCTGTCTACTCTTTTAAGTCCGTTGTTTCTTCCCTTTTGTTTCCTTCTGGCAGGCATCGTTTTTTTGTCTCTTCGGGCGATTTCTTTTGTTGGCAGTTGTATGGTCAGGTAAATCCGAAGGGATTTACCCTCCCTTTTGTGGGGGGAGAATTTGTTACGTTACTTTTGGAGCGACCCTCGTATTAGTAAATTTTCGCTAGCTGAATTTTTGAACTTGAATATTTATGGTTGGCTTTTGTCAATTTCTGCATGCTTTAAACTAGGTATAATTGGCTATGTCTTATTTTTAATTACTCTCCTATAATTATGAAGCACTTTCGTAAGCATCTCCCCGAATAACTACCCCTAGATTGCTAATTAAATTTATTTTCGCTTCATTTCTACATATATTACAGATTGGTAGTTAGGCAACCCTCTTCGCTCTTCTAACACTTTACAGTTATATTGCTGTTATCTGCGATGGCACTGGTGCATTCCATTAGTTTTTCTGGAGGTCATGCAGTTTTTGGAACATTGATAAGAGCAGACTTGGTGCTGCATTGCTGGAAATTTTCCTTCCTGTTCGACATTTAGCTGTGTTCTACTGAAGTTGTACCTATTTGGGCTCGTTTGCTTCGTAAGCTTTGGTAGCTTTCTCGATTTGAAGAGGATTTTGTCGCATCTAAACCCCATGGACGTGCTGGTAATTTTTGGTGTTTTATATTACCCCGTTCGTATCGCCTGTTGGGCGGATTTAATGGTACCGTCTTCGCTGAGCACATGTCGAAATCCTTCAGGCTCCCTACGATCGTAAGGTTTGTGGTCGTTAACTGCTGCTCCTAGCACCTTCGTATAGCTGTGATTTTGTATTTCAGCCTGCTTGTGACCTGCTCATTGTTTATTGCTTGTTTGCTGCCGTTGTGTCGTTGTGAATTGGCTTTTCCCTCGTAACCTGTGGACGAGCACATGTTATCTGGATCGACCCCAATGAGCTGTCGTAGTACAAACCTGCTGCGGAAGCTTCTGCTGGTCGCAGTCTCTCCCCCGCTGAACTCGTAGTTTGGGCGAGAACTTCTCCAGCTCCGTTTGGACCTCGCACTGGGCCCCTGCCTGAGAGATTAGCCCCAGCTGCGGTCGTAGCCTACGGAAGTCACCTCCTCCTGCTGGCCGCTCCACGCGCCAGAAACTCAAGCTGGCCATAGGCTAGTGCTCCTACGAGGTTACCAAGGTCAAAAGTTGTATCGTTAGCTGTATTTTGTATGTTCGTATTGGAAATTGTGATTTTTGCTGTGTTGCCCATTTTATAGACGCGTTTAGTAATGTTGAATAGCTGCGTTCGCTACGCTTTGAATGTAAATCAGAGTACTCACCTGCTTAACTAATAATTCACTTTCATGGCGCGTTTGATTTCGTTTATGGTTTTGCTTACTTGTTGCGCTATATCTGTCAAGTCGCTTCGTGGCTCGTTCGAACTACGTGCGTGTGGCTCCGTTCCAGCCCACGGGATTATTACGAATTTGAATTCATTATGTTGTTCGACGTTTTTGCTTCTTTAATTCGCGGCGTGAAGCGTTAGCAAGCAAGCTGTTTATTTTTCAACAACTATTATATTATGTCTTTCCTCTAGGGCGTACGGAACTGCGTGAGATCTCACTCTATCTAGTATATCCCGCCAATTAGAAAAGTTGAAGCGTAATTATTCGGGTAAAAGCTAGCGTCGTGTGTCTTTAGCTAGCAACCGCTTATCGCTTGCGACGTCCTCACCCTCTTTTGGGATCTCTGCTTCACAGCGGGTTGCACTTTGAGTCAGATTTGATTGCTTTATTGGTTACGCGTGTAGATCTGCTTCACAGATCGCGTTAGTTAAACTTGATGATTGTGTTTGCAAAATTTATACTTTGATTATCTGGCTACGCGCTCAGGAAGTGAGTATTTGGTTATTCGTTATGCGGCAATTGTAATCTGTGATATATTTAGGGTACTTGTGTGTGCAATTTATATTGGTATATGTACGCAGCATTGATTTTAATGTGTTATATTTATTATTGTTTCATTGTATTGGTCTTGGCATGTGATATTTGGGCATTTGGTTGCAAGCACTATAGAACCTCCTGTGTTAATAAAACTTGTTATCAGCTTGATTTTGGTGGTGTCATTTTTACTGCTTTTGTAAGCTGGGTGTATCCCACCCTTGGGGGAGGTTCGACCCAAGGATTTATTCTTCGTCGAGAACCTGGCGCCCTATTTAGAGTTTGGAAGTTTGGAACCCCGACCTCACGGCGAGTTAGCCGCCTTAGGCCGATATTTACCAGCTGACAAAATACCTAGTACAACTTTCGTCAACAGGTAAGGCCCACCCTTGCTCCTTTTATCGTTACACTGTGTCAAAACTGACGCAAAACCTAACCTGATTACCTCAAATTTCACCTAGACTTACAGTGCCACCAACATATTATTATAATAAAGTGTCAAATTAATTTGTCAGAAAAATGGCTAATTTATTTAAGAACTTATCTTCCCGAGTTCACCGCGGCCAGTGATAAATCCTTATAATTTTGACAAATAATATCCCTCAAGTGCGTTGCCTTTAAGAAATAGCCCTCAGTTTCGCCTCGGGTTATTTCTAGGCAAGCACTTTCGGGTTGTTATTTGTCAAAATTATTGCGGGTGATTATCACTGCCCTTGGTAAATTATAGCTGACAATTTCCTTTTCGAAGTCATTTTAAGGACCAGAATTTTTGCCATCCTTGTGTTATTCTTCTTTCGATTTCTTTGCTGTCATTTGTTTCGAAACATTGGGTGGACCAGGGTGGGCCATGTGGCTTCAGGAGATAAATTGCACGAGGGTAGCACCGTAAATCTAATAAAACAAAGTTTTGGAGCTAAAAATTATTTCCATTCATGAGCTGAGCAAAACTCCTTCAAATTTAAATTCATTAGACCAGCTATAAACAGTCCTCTGCGAAGGCGCTTGGTCGCCAAATGCAACACGAAGTGGTCGAAAGCTTTCCTCCGGAGATAGAGAACTTTTAAAGTTACAATAAATCATGTCTCTAAAATGTTCTCTTATTAAATTAAGTTTTGCTGATCAAGACTTATTTCAAAATTAACTTGTATACTAACTGTTAGTTTGCAGAAATTGTGCGTGCTACCCTCGTAACATAAACCAAAATTGAACATTTCTGTATGCTTTTGGCCAAAGATCTGTAGTTTCACAAGTACAAAGTGTTCAAGTTTTCAACTTCTGTATTGGCCTTATAAGTATCTTGTTTATCTGATTTTAGTTTTACGTGATAAATAGTGTGAGTTGATACTGATCTGGAGCTCTTACTAGCATTTATTGGTCATTCGAATTCTTCTCCGTATTTCTACCTCTGTGTTATTTTCTTTGGTCATTTAATATGCCCAGATAGATAAATTACTGCACTGATTCGAGATTGTAGGTATTTATAGTTACATTTTGCCATATCCGTTTCCGGTCTCTTTCTCAATTTACACGATGTCTTTTGTCTTCATTTCATTTATTTCCAGTGCCATGCTTTTTTTGTCACTAGTCAAGATCTTCTAATAATGTCGATGTCATCTGCATAGGTTAAGAGTTGTATCGATTTGGTGTAGATCCTCCCTGCTGTATAAATTCCGGCGTCTCTTATTAACTTGTCTGGGGTCAAATTAAACAGTAAACCAGAAACTAACGCTTTAACGAACTCCTTTGTGTGCTGTAAAGGTATCTGAAACTTCCCATTGAATTCGCATTCGATATTCCACTCTTTCCAATGTTGCTTCTGTTAGTTTATCAAGATGTTCCGGTATTTTGAATTGCAGCTTTTCTCCTGTCGTGAGCGTTTCTAAAGTCAACAAATATGCAATGCGTGTATATGTTGTGCTCAATAGTTTTTTCAAGTATTTGCTTCGAGGCAGATATTTGGTCTATGACGGGTTTGTTTAAATACCTTTAAAACTTCGTTGGTATTTTTCTATTCTTTGATTCACATATGTCGTAATCTACCTTACAGCATATTAACGAAAATCTTTTATGCTACGTTAAAATATGCAATTCCAAAAAAAATTTCAATACCATAGTCGATTTTACGTTTTGTGAAACGAACATATACGTAATTCCGATCTTCCATTCTACTGGTATGGCAGTTAGTTTCCAGATTTGTACTATTGCTTCATGTTTTTTAGCTCTGTGCCCCCCGTTTTTGAACAATTCTGCCGATATATCGTGGTTACCTAGTGATTGGTTATTTTTCAGTTTGGACAGACATCTACAAACCTACTAAATTTAAGATTTCGCCCAAAAAAATTATAATAAATGTTTATTAGCAATCACATTGTAATGTGTCAATTTCATGACATGTCAACAGCTGGGAACTAGATGATTACTGAAACTAGCCGGGAAATTATTACATATCCCGAAAAATATTACATACCTGAACACTGGGTTGTTTTCACGGTAACAAAAATATTGAGTGGGTTGTTTCCATGGTAACAATAGTATATTACATACCGAGTTGGAAAGTGTTTCATTCCTGTCGAGAGATTAAGTAGTTAACCGAGACGCGTAGCGTCGAGGTGAACTTTATCTCGAGACAGGAATGAAACTTTTCACCGTGGTATGTATACTATTTTATTCGCAACCACTTTATTCTAAACAATAATTGGAAAATAGTATATTATGATACGAGTTTTATAAGAAGCATTTTGTAGCACGCACGAATTTAGGGTACGACGAGCGTAGCGAGGAGTGCCCTAAAGGAGTAAGTGCTACAAAATGCCTTATAAACGAGGTATCATACAATATTTTATCTACTTTGCCACTTTTTTAAGCAAAAAAATAAAAAAAATTAGTATTTTTATTATAGCATCGCTCTGTGTCTATTACGATACGCAAACGCGTATCGTAATAGCCTCAGTACGAACGCAAAGTAGATAAATTATATTATGATACGACAGGTCGTGACGCGCATGAATGGATCAACGAGATTCCCAGTGTCCCTAACTACTCAGCTGTCGGGAATGGATTCATTTCCAACCGGCTATCACTTTTCCGAGCGGTTGGAAAGTTACAAGTTGGGAATAGCTCATTTTCCAACTTTGAAAAGTCAGTAATGATCTTATTACATATATGGTTGCGAATAAAAATATTTGCTACATCAAGATATCTATTATTCAGAATTCAATTGTAGTTATTTTTAAAATTAGATGATTGCGAATAAAATAGTATACATACCACGGTGAAAAGTTTCATTCTTGTCTCGAGATAAAGTTAACCTCGACGCTGCGCGTCTCTGTTAACTACTTAATCTCTCGACAGAAATGAAACACTTCCCACCTCGGTATATAATATACTATTACATAAAATAAATAGTATATTACATACCGAGGTGGGAAGTGTTTCATTACTGTCGAGAGGTCAATAAGTAGTTTACCGAGACGCGTAGCGTCGAGGTTAATTTTATCTCGAGACAGGAATGAAACTTTTCACCGTGGTATGTATACTATTTTATTCGCAATCATCTAATTTTAAAAATAACTACAATTGAATTCTGAATAATAGATATCTTGATGTAGCAAATATTTTTGTTATCATGAAAACAACTCACTCTTCAGGTATGTAATACTTTTCGGGGTATGTAATAATTTCCCGGCTAGTTTCAGTAATCATCTAGTTCCCAGCTGTTGTCATGTCATGAAATTGACACATTACAATGTGATTGCGAATAAAATTAATTACTAACCAATAAATTTTAATTGCATCGTTTGTATAACCGCGATTGCTGGCACAAACTGTATTAAAACTCTTATCAATTTCTAAATCCAAAGTAAATTAATGTAGGAATTTAATCATTCTCTTGGTTTTCGTCTTGATGGCGTTTATGAACTATATATGTTTCGTTCTCGTGTATCATCAGGTTTAAGAGTGTTTTGAAGTGCTTCAACCATCAAGTTAGGACGTTTGGTCTTTCGATAATGATAGTTCCATCCATATCGACACAGAAATTCTTGGTATAATTTTTGCCACCGTCTGCTAGTTGTTCATTGTACTAGTTTTTTCTTGGCTTTATGAATCCTCTTCTTAGCTTAATCTGATATGTCTTTGCTAGATTTGCCAGTATCGTTTTGGATATTTTCTATGGGTTGCCTCTAGTGTCTCGTAAAATTATTCTTTATCATCTATCGGAGCATAAACCTTCAAAATTCAGGGAATATATTGTTTCCCTGTCTTACTTCCTTTTCAGTTTTCAATTATGAGTCTTTTTATTCTAGTTTGATGGTTAATTACGCAAATTATTAGTTTTCTTTTACTTTTGCTGCTTCTGTCTTTAATTTCCAAGTTTACCAAAATTCCGGGAAGATTGTAATGTTGTTGGTTTTGGTTTGTAGTTCCACTTTTTCGATCTCTGTGTTTCACGAGAGGGTGGTCATTTGGGTGTCGTGTTTTGAAGATACATCTTTTGGGAAATGTGCAATTAATATGTCCGTTTTCTTGTATTTGATGTTGAAAGAGAGTCCTACACTCATTTTTCTTCTTTCCCAGTTGCTTTAATTATTTGTTCTAGCTGTGCAAAAGTAAAAGATTAGGTAATAATTATTATTTTATTGTAATAAAAATAAAATTAATATAAGCTTATACACTACAATATGTTTTAGTTTGCCTTCCTGGTCTTGGAAATGGTCTACAATTTGCATGGACATCGCCTACAGTTCCGATTCTCATCTCGGAAGGCTCTCCTGTCCCCATGACATTCGAGGAAGCATCATACCTTGCAATAATACCTTCAGTTGCGGTACTCATCTGCAGCCCATTGCTTGGAAAGCTCTTGGACAGTGTCGGGAGAAAACCCGTTATTTTATTTATAGCAGTTCCCCACATCGTAGCATGGGTAACCATTTCATTCGCTCAGTCTCTTTGGATGCTTTACTTCGCACGAGCTATTGCAGGCATCGCTGATGCAGCAACATTTACTGCCGTTCCGGTGTACATTGGTGAGGTTCTTGAACCAAAGATCCGCGGGTCCTTAGGAAGCCTACTGTCGTTCGCAACTTACTTGGGACAATTCCTGATGAACGTTATTGGTACCTACACTTCCATCCAAACGTGCGCATTAATATGTCTGTTTTTCCCAGTAATATTTGTAGTAACTTTCATATTCATGCCGGAGACTCCGTACTACCTCCTCATGAAAAGCAGAACAGACGCAGCTCGACAGTCGTTGAAAAAATTAAGAGTGAATGAAGATGTCGAAGAAGAATTGAAGAAACTTACAAACGATGTTCACCGGCAACTCTCTGAATCAAATTCGATAAAAGACTTATTTACCATAGCCAGCAATCGCAGGGCGATTTTTATAGCAGTCGGACTTCGAACTGTGCAACAGTTAAGTGGAATATCGGCTTTCAGTGTTTACACGCAGTATGTGTTTGAAAAAGCTGGCGGAGATGTTTCTAGAAGTACTTCGGCTATGATTTTCTCAGGGCTACAAGCTTTTATTGTCAGCTTTTCACCATTAATTGTTGACAAGTTTGGAAGAAGGCCCCTAATGATATTTTCCTGTTCTGGCTGTGCCGTGCTGTTAATTATAGAGACAATTTATTTTTATTTCAGCGAATATTCCAGTATTGACATATCAGTTGTGAACTGGGTTCCAATCACTGGAATGATGCTGTATATAGTAGTGTTTTGTGTCGGCTTTGGAATAATACCAACTTTAATGATAGGCGAATTGTTTTCCGCTAGCATCAAAGGAAAAGCTGTGTGTTTCATGGGCGTGTTTTATTATGTTTGCGTTTTCGTGATTTCGAAAATGTTTCAGCTAATGGCACACCATTTGGGGCTGTTTGCCCCTTTTTGTCTTTTTTCAGTGTGCTGTTTTGCTGGTATATTCTTTTCATATTACTGTGTACCAGAAACAAAAGGAAAAACCTTAGAAGAAATTCAACAGTGCCTTAAAAGCAAGACAGTAAAAGAGTGAAGTTATACAGGTAGCTTTGATGGCGAAAACAGTGAAAAGCTACGACTGTTACTTAAAAAATAAAGGCTCGATGCTCGCGTTAGAAAAATGTAATTTTATCCTTCAATCATGTTCAATCAAAAAATTGATGTTGCTACTAGCACAGCTATACAGTGTGTCCAAGATAAGAAGGGCCAGAATGGGGATCTCGTTAATAGTAAGAGTTACACATTTGGTGAACTAGGAAAAAAGTTGCGTAATTAAAGGATTAACAAAATGACGCCTAGAAATCCTTGATATTGTTTTGATATTGTTTTTCGTTTTTGAGTTATCTTAAAAAACTAAATTTTTGGATTTTCTATTCTATTTTTTCTGGAGTTAATATTAAAGTTAGAGCGAAACTGACAAAACTTTTTAAATGTTCATAGACTTGAAGATCGTTATCATTTTAAACCGACGTTTCGTTTTCGAGCAACCATCATCAACTTCATTTTTTTAAATGTAAAATTTTAGAAGTATTTTTTATTCTGAATTCAACAGTATGGATTAATTACGTTTCGAGTATCTTTTAACCATCATCAAGAAATTTTTGGATACGGACCTGTGTCCTACAGCATTTCATACATTATTTCAGCTTTTGTAATATGCCGGCAGTACGGCTGAGTGGTGTTGCATCTCTCACTTGCAAAAGTTAAGCTCCAGGCTGCTTGGTCAGTACTTGGATTTGCTCAAGTAATTCTGCCGAGTGCACATACCCCCAGCGGCTCGGTGCGTCAGGCACATCGACACTGTATAAACGGTATAAGGTGTTACATATTATGTATGTATTTATCTATATAGTAGAAAGAAAGAAGTAATGAGCCACACTGAATATTTTTAATCCTTAATAATCGCGTATGGTCCTGGAATACAAATAATTTTCAATAATAATAATAATATATGATAATGGTGAGGCACTAACACTCCATAAAGGAGCTTGGCAGTAATTAATTAATTCATTCTTTTTCTTACTTATAAACAATAATAAAAATTATAAATAAGACATCAAGTGTGGCTCATTACTTTTTTGTTTAAATTACAAGGCTGGAACAACCTTTTTATTCTGAATTCAACAATGTACCGCACGTTATGGTTTAATTACGTTTCAAATCTTTTTGGTCATCCTTAAGAAATGTTTGGTTACGGGCATATATCGTAGAGCATTTCATGCGTTGTTTCAGCTTTGTAATTTAAAGAAAAAAGTTATGAGCTACTCTGGTTTTTTATATCTAATTTTAAGTAATGTTTATAAGTAAGAAAAATTAATTACTATATTGAAAATGATTTGTATTCCAAGACCATACGCGATTATTAAAGATTAAAAACATCAAGTGTGACTCATTACGTCTTTCTTTATATTACAAAAGCTGAAACAACGTATGAAATGCTTTAGGACAAAGGTCCATATCCAAAAATTTGCTGATGATTATCTCAAAAGACTCGAAACGTAATTAAACTATAATATGTGGTACATCATTGAACATTATTGTACATTATAAAATTTCACATCAGAAAATAAGAACCGTATTTAAAAAATTAAGTTGATGATGGTTACTCGAAGATGAAACGTCGGATATAAATATGATAACGTAATCTTTAAATCCATGAAAATTTTGACTGCGACCTTGATAGTTGGCAGTTTTTTCTTATTTCATAAATAATAGTTATTTGCTATACAAGTGGGGTAAGAGAATCATTAACATACGTGTGTGTAAGTTACAAACGAGTGCGTAGCACGAGTTAAATAAGCACACAAGTATATTAATGATGCATTATCACACATGTATTGTACAATAGTAATTTAGACCACAAGTGTTAGAAGTGAACTTTTTTTCACAAGTGTGGAGGGTTATTAAACGAGGCGCAGTCGAGTTTAATATTTCACACGCGTGAAAAATAAGCACGCTAACACGAGTTGTCTAGATTTTTTTAAATTTCATTAAATATTACGCAGCTAGTTTAGGAAAGTAATGTTTTACTGAACAAGTATAGCTGGTTTGAGTACGAGCGTTAGCTAGTACTTAAACGGCCATACGAGTTCAGTAAAATCACTTTTCTAAAGAGTTGCTTATACTATTTTACTGCATTTTAGAAGAAATGTGAAATATTAAATTTTTATATAAAAGTAACACTAAATTTCAAAACATAACCAAGCTGAGCAGAACTCGTTTCTATTTATTAAAGCACAATAAGCAGCTCCAGTTGATGTTATGCGTTTGACAGTACTGAAGTGTATTGTTGGTGGCACTGCAAGTCTATATCAAATTCGAGGTTAGCAGGTTAGGTTTTGCGTCAATCTGTGTCAAAACTGACGCAGCACCTAACCTGCTAACCTTTAATTTGAAATAACTACAGTGCTCCCAACAATACACTTGAAAATTGCCAAACGGAAAACGAATCGCCATTGCTATGCAGAAAAGTAGCACATTTCTAAACGATTTTAAATGTAGAAATGTAGTACATTGCCTAATGAAATGCGATACAAGCAATTTTCCTTTCAGATGGCACACTTTCTCCACTTAGGCACTTATTGAACATTTTGTGCTGTAACTTTTAAAACTGATTCAGGGGGACTCTACCAGTATTCCCGGGACCAGAATATTTGCACATTATTCTTTATACCTTTCGATGCCTTTTTAACTTTTGTCGTAAAGCAAGTGTGTTTTGAATCAATATTCTGTGTAGTAACGTTTTCAAACTCAAATCCTTTTACATTTCTTGTATTTCATTGTTGTTTCTTTTAGCTGTCTCTATATTTTTCCTAGCGGTTTGTGACTTAGAACTTCCTAGTAAATTGTCTATTTGATTACACAACCAAATCACAGTGCCCCTAATCAGAAGTATGGTGTTTACTCTTGTGATTTTTCAGTTTTTTAAATTTTTTCAAAAAAGGCTTTAACGATTTTTTCAAACTTTACATTTTTATTACATTTTTAATGTGTATTAATGTGAGATAGGTGATTTTCCAGTTGAATACCTCTAAAATGGGTTTCTTTTATTTTTTTCCTATTTTTTATGAACTCCTATTTTAAATAGAACACCCGGTATATTATTACATTTTTGAATTCAGTTTATAATTTTAGAGACTATTCAACTCACCCCCTTCAAGTTAACTATTCACCAATCATAATTTAGTATTTATGTAATTTGCTACCAATCAGCGTAAAATTGTGCAACAATTCCGCTAGCGGAGTTTTAATGACAATTTTTTTCTCTTCCTGTGACATTTATTTAACTTCCTGTAAAATTAATCAAATATGATATTAGAAATGTCAAATTTGACAAACAATTTATTTTACGTCAACAGATTTTTATTTTCAAAGAGGACGTGATAAAATTGATTAATTACTAAGAAATGTCAATTTTGTTCGTTGAATAGTCCTTCAAATGCCGCTTGCAGTCGACGAATTGCATGAATTTTTGTCAAAGTGTTTATTCCTGTTTATTGCTTCAAAATTGGTCTCGTGCTGTCGCACTCGACCAATTTATATCGAAGCAATAAACACTCATACACTTTGACAAAAATTTTCGGCAATTCGTCGACCGCTCGCGGTATTGTATATGAAAATTTGTCTCTTCAACTAACGCTCTATATTGTACGGTTTCTGTAGAATTTGAAATTTTTAAAAATTTTTGACAAATGCTTAAAAATTAAAAATCAATTTTCTGGCTAATTAGAAGCCAAGGGCCTACAAGGCCTGTAGAGCTAGATATATATTGTTATGATACGACTACATTATGCTCGTGGTTTAAATAAAAATTTGTTAAAGAAATTGGGATGTTATTACAACCCATATCAACTCATTGTAATAGTTAATGATGTTTAAATAGTTCCCTGAATAAATCTGAAATAAGGCAAATTAGTATTTAGAAGATAGCTATTGGAAGGTTACAGGTGGTAAAAAAATAAATAAAATATTTAAAATACGGTTTAAGAATCAATGACAAGTGTAAAATTCTAATAAGGGTAGAATTAAGTAGGTTAATATCAAATAAGAATATAATAGAAGGCATCAATAATGATATGGGGTAGTGAAGGAAATTGTTTTTAGAGAGTAAAAATAACAAACTGAAAACATGTATTAAATAATTTGGTATCATTATAGTAATTTACGATGCAAGTAACGTTATCAAGCTTTTTACATTACGAGAGAATAGTTTGAATGCACGAGCGACGTTAGGAGCGAGTTCTTTAAAATTCTGGCGTAATGCAGAAAGCAGATAACGTTACGTATATCGTAATACGGTTTATTTTATCCTAAAATACTAATCTTTTTCAAAAAATAGGAAAAATTGTTATTAATGACACTACAGCGATATATACATCTGCTATGGCCGTGGTGGTATCACTCACTACTGTATTATTGGTAGCACTGTCAGTTTATGTTAAATTAAGTTTTGCACCAGCTTGTGTCAAATAACAAACCAAACTTAACCTACAGTACACATCAGTACTGCCAACATGTGATTAAATGCTAATAAAGTATGGGTATGTTATTTTTCCTAACAACACTAGTGTTGTTAAATGCATCTTAACGCAACTCGTTGCTAAGGAATTATTATCATAATAACATAATAGGATAAAATAAAAAAAAATATGGAAGATAACCCTGTTTATTTCTATTTATGGTTGGAATAAATAGGAGATATTAACAAAATTTGCATGGTGTTATAAAAATGAAATTTGGAAAGATCAAGCATAAGGAGAAGAATTAACTGAAGAAGATTACTGCTAAATAGTCAACGAAATTAATGGATAGACGAATTGTAACATACAAGTAAAATACTAAAGAGGCATACTGGGTTAGCTTTATTTTGAATTACATTTGACATCTGACGGGAGTAAAATAGGATTACGCAAGGATATGTGTTTTTGAGTGGAGCTTCCAAAGGGGTAGCATCGTGGAGTGAAGAAGCGTACCAGGTAGCAGTGGACTGTGCCAGCTGGAGATCCAAGTTTGCTGAGAGCTGACGAGAGTTCGAGATTTGTTGCTGCTGGGTAGTAGGAGCGAGTTTTCTGTTGGAGAGAGGTGCATTGCGGTAGGAAGACTGAAGGGGTAGAGCTGTACATATCACACAGGTTGTTGTCTTGGAGCTTGTGTAAGAACGATATAAGGTGCGTGATTTCTTAGAGCATACTAACTAGAAAGTAAATAAAGACGTTAATAAGGTGAAATTGATTATCAAATAAAAACTTACTGTGTTGTTAAATATTATAATGTACCATTCTAAAGATTGGGCATTTGCCATTTACATTTGAAAATTATTTTTGACGTTTAGTTGACATTCAGATGTGACTTACGATTTGAATGAGGTTTTAAAATATTGGAAGATCATTTTTTCAGTATCAAGTAACTAGATAACAGATCCCACCCCTGTAAGAGTTTCAGGCGCTATCATAAAAAGAAATAATTGACATTATTATTCAAGGAGGGCAATTAATAACTTAAAATACCTAATTAACATCAAGTTTGCATATTTAAATTCACAACAAAAGGGTAGCCAGTGCATATTTAATGACGCCGACAGAGTGTGGCTTATTGTAATTGAGATTGTAATTGATAAATCACGATTGTTGACCAAGCGTGAGGCTTGTAAAAGTAAACATAATTAAGCGTGTCATATTTGATTCCTTCTGAGATTGATAAAAAATATAATAAGACAGGACAGGCAATAAGTAGTAATTGAATAAAGCTTATAATAAGGTTAATTGTTGATAATTGTTGAACAAAATACATAGATTTATATTTCAATAAAAGGTTTTATTAAAAGGAAATACATATTGAAAATTTAAACTAAAAAGTGGCAGATAAACGGATTACACGAAAAAGTCAAAGGACTGAAGAGAAAAAAAGTGAGAAACAGAAAGAAATAGAAGTAGTAGCGAGTGGTGCAGAGGTACAAATGAAAGAAGGACAGCAAGAGGTAGGAGTACAAGATCAGGTAAGAGTACAAGTAGAAGAACAGACAACAAGAAGAGATGGGCATTTAGAACAGTTAATGGAAAAGATGTTCCAGTCAATGCAAGAAATTAAGAAATATGCAACAGAGTTGATAAAGGATTTACAAAATACTGAGAAGAAGACAGAAGAAAGAGAAAACAGGTCAAAGAAAGATGCGGAAGAAAGGAAAACTAGATTGCAGGTTTCAATACAGAATACTGCTGAGAAGCTGATAGAAAATGAGAAAACCGAGGAAAGGGAAAGCAGATTGCAGGCTTCAATTCAAAATACCACTGAGTAGATAATGCAAGATAGTAAAAGACGCTGAGGAAAGGGAAGGAAGATTACAGGCAGCCATTCAAAATGCTGCAGAGAAGTTGCAAGATCAAAAGGTCCATACAGAAAAGATGGAAGAATCAATGAAACAGCTAAAAGAAGAATTATATAACGTTCAAATTGAAAATAGACAAGAATTGCAGTTACAAATCAATAATATTTGCTTAAAATTAGAAAATTATAAAGAGCAAGTTAAGAATGATGTGAGAATGGAAAGGCAGGAAGAAAGCAACTAGAGGAAACTTAAAAACAAACCACGGGAGCAAAGTTAAACAGTAATAAAGAAGAGTTGGAAGAAAAACTAGAGGGGATGAAGTCAACAATAGAAGAAAGAATTAGAACACAGAAAGAGTGTGTCGACGAAAGAGTTGATTTAATGGAAATAAAGGTAGAAGAAAACAGAGTGGAAATGCAGGGAGAAATTCTAAAGAATAAAAGGAATGTTAATTTGTTGACAGAAAAAAGATTAACGAAATTTAAGGAGGTAGAAGAGAGGTTGAGAAGAATACAAGATGGAATTGAAAATTTAAATGGTAATCAAAGAATTAATTATATGGGAGTTCAAACAGATATGTTACCTATTTTCGAGGGTAGAATAGGAGAACAACCCATGACATATTTAGTTAAATTGGATGACATAATGAAGACAGTTTATGATAAAAACAAGAGGTTACAAATAATTAATATAACCCTAACAAGTCATGCAGATGACTCGCATAGTATCATAAAATTAAAATATAACAATTATGAAGAATGCAGGACATTGTTTATGGACCAATATTGGAGCAATACACATCAAGCTCAAGTAAGAACACAATTGACAATAGGAAGATATTTAGAAAAAGGTAGTGCGCGCGAAATGTATGTCATACATAAATTTAATAGAGCACAGCATTTAACACCTAAATTGGCTGAGGAAGAAATAGTACAACATCTATCCCGACATCTCGAAGAAGAAATTGCAAGAGCTGTTGCAGTACAAAATATCAAAACTATGAAGGATTTCTTAGAAATTGTGAGAAATTATAATATGGCAATTTTTAATAATAAATGGTAAAAGATGGAGTAATTGAATCTTCATAAAGTAATTTTATTAATCCTTTAGTAGTAGTTAAGAAACGTGATGGTTCACTTCGTTTATGTTTAGATGCACGCAGAATTAATCAAATAACAAAACCACAATATGAATCTCCACAAACGATTGATGGGTTGTTAAGTAGAATATGGGACAAGAAAATATTAACAAAGTTAGATTTAAAAAACTCGTTTTGGCTTATTCCATTGCATGAAGAGTCGAGGAAGTATACAGGTTTCAGTATTGATGGGGAGATTTTTCAGTTTAAAGTGGTACCATTTGGTCTTTCAACATCATGTGCTGCACTAGTGAGAGCAATGCAGAAGATTTTAAATCAATTTGAAGATTTTTGTGTGCATTACTCGTATATTGATGATATCTTATTGTTTTATGAAAACGAGCAACAACATTTAAAGCATTTAGAAATTGTAATAGAAACATTAAATAAGAATGGGCTAAAATTGAATGTATAAAAATGTGAATTTATGCAAGAAAATGTAACATATTTAGGATATGAAATAAGTAAGAATGGAGTTACAATAAATAAAAAACGTCTTGAGGAAATTAATAATTCACCTCGTCCGAAGAATTTAAAGAAGTTAAGAGGTTTATTAGGTGTTTTCAATTATTATAAAAGGTTTATAAATAACTACTCAGAGTTGACGTTACCTTTTGTACAATTATTAAGAGAGAATGTTAAATATGAAACGAAGAACGAGAAAAAGCATTGAATACTATCAAACAGAGGTTTCATGAAGGATTATTACTAAAATATCCGAATTTTAAAGAAAAGTTTGTACTTCGTACGGATGCTTCCGATCAAGCAATTGCAGCTGAGTTAATACAAATAGAAGAAGGGATAGAGGTACCAATATGTTTTATTTCAATGATTCTAAAAGGGTATGAAATCAGATATACCATAGCTGAAAAAGAAATGTTGGCGATCATATTTGCAATTAATAAACTTAAATTTTATTTAACTGAAAACAAATTTTAGATTGAAACGATTCAGCGATTTCTTTCATGAAAAATAAAACTTTTCATAATGATAGGTTGTACAGATGGGCATTGTACTTACAACAATTTGAGTTTGAAATTAACCTCTTTGCGACTGAATTAAATTTTTGTTTAAAAAAAAATTTTTTTTGTTAAACTCGTTACTTGAGAAGTCAATGAATTAGAAAAAAACAAAAAACCGCAAAAAATTTATTCTACAAAAAATACAACTTTGTTCCTAAAGTGACCCAATAGTCAACTAATACAAACTATTTACAAAAAAACAGCTAGAAGAGTATAAATAAAAAACTGAAAACGCATGTATTAAATAATTTGGTATCATTATAGTAATTTCCGATGCAAGTAACGTTATCAAGCTTTTTACATTACGAGAGAATAGTTTGAATAAACGAGCGACGTTAGGGGCGAGTTCTCTAAAATTTTAAGCTGAACTCAAAAATGTAATAACATATCGGGTGTTCTATTTAAAATAGGAGTTAATAAAAAAAATAGAAAAAAAAACAAAAGAAACTTATTTTAGAAGTATTCAACTGGAAAATCACCTATCTCACATCAATACACATAAAAATGTAAAGTTAAAAAAAAATCGTTAGAGCCCTTTTTGAAAAAATCGAAAAAAACTGAAAAATCACAAGAGTGAACACCTATTTCCGGTTATGCGATTTTCTTCAAAAGCTTGCTGTCGCATCTACATAGTACACAAAACTTATATATAAAGTTTCAACGCCATACCTCTTTTCGTTTTTGAGATATTCTGTTCACAGACAGACACACACACAGACAGACATACAGACAGACAGACAGACACACAGACAGACCAACGAACAAAAACATGTTTTTGGGTTCAGGGACTCTAAAACGTGAAGATCTGTTGAAAATTCAATTTAGAATTTTTGGGGTGAATCCAATACTTCATTTATCGTAAAAGGACGTAAAAATTCTAACATCTAAGCCAAAATGTGCGGGACGGACGGCTTGTTGGAACCAGACTCCTGATTTTCTCGTGCAACTTCTTTCAATGCAGGTCCTACCTTAGTTACTGATAAGTCTAAATACATTGCTAAATTTAAATTTCATTCAATTTAAAATGGACCAATGATATTGTTATTAAAAATCTGGTGTGATACACGCACACAACTTCTTTTTACAATGATCTTATAATTAGCCAAAAATTTGATTTTAAATTTTTAAGCATTTGTCAAAAATTTTTAAAAATTACAAATTTTACAAGAACGGTACAAAATAGAGTGTTAGTTCAAGAGACAAATTTTCTCCATAATTTTAAGCTAAATTCAAAAATGTAATAATATACCGGGTGTTCTATTTAAAATAGGAGTTAATAAAAAAAGTAGAAAAAAAACAAAAGAAACCCATTTTAGAAGTATTCAACTGGAAAATCACCTATCTCACATCAATACACATTAAAAATGTAATAAAAATGTAAAGTTAAAAAAATCGTTAGTCGTTTTTGAAAAAATCGAAAAAAACTGAAAATCACAAGATAAACACCTACTTCTGGTTATGCGATTTTCTTAAAAAGTTTGCTGTCGTATCTACATAGTACACAAAACTTATATATGAAGTTTCAACGCCATACCTCTTTCCGTTTTTGAGATATTCTGTTCACAGACAGACAGACACACAAAAAGACCAATGAAAAAAAATATGTTGTTTGGGATCAGGAGACTCGAAAACGTGCAGATCTGTTGAAAACTCAATTTTGAATTTTTGGGGTGAATCCAATACCTCCCTTATTGTAAAATCTCAGCCCAGATATTTATTTTTTGAGGATACTGACTTCTGGTAGATATATCAATCCTAGGATTTTCATTAGCCCAATATCGCATATTTTGAACCTTTGGTTCGTTATTTAATGTAAAAGTACATTCGTCTGTGAAGCACATTGACGACACAAAGCGATGATTATTGTTAGCACGCTCTTGCATTTCATAACAGAATTGACCCCTACTTTCTTCGTCAACAGCAAAAATTTCTTGATGCCATTGTGTGTTATAGGGATGATATTTGTGCTTCTTGAGTATATACCACATCCGCGATTTGCATCACCCAACCTCAACAGAAATATGTCTTACACTGTATATTGGGGCCATATTTATCATGGCCAAAACACGCTCTTCTGTGCGGTCAACTGTTTGTCAATTTCCTGGAATATAATTATTATTTTTGAACATTTTGGATTAACATTAAAAAATATTATTACTTACCACCTCTAGCTTCAGATTCTACAGAAATATTCGAACTATTGTTAGACGGGAGTTTCCGATACTTTTGAAATGTGTCAACGTGATGGATGCAACTCACCCATGACCACAAAGCGGCAACGGGGCGCAAACAGTGCAGGTTCGAACATTCCTTGGCCCAGTGGCGGAGGCAGGCAGTTAAATGTAAAAGAACATAAACTTACTGACCTGTAAATCTCATCGATAATAATAATTGTACTCACCGGGGGTGGCCGCCCCCCCAGGCCGCTCCGTACACCTGGCAATGGCATCACAATGCTGGGCCTTACATCCGTCAGCCTCAACCCTTTGGCACCTCATCGCCGCCTTCACTGGTTGAGTTAGCTGTCGGTACTTTTCGCTAGTACTGCCCAATAGTAATCCACTAGATTAACTATTGTTACAACCCGTACAGAGTCGGTAATAACTACCGTAGTATATTGATCTTTCACAGTACAGCAATTACCGTGAATCTTGCTATTGCTCTAACGGGGCTTATAATTTGGAACTCCATGCTTCCGGTGCGGAACGACATGCTTCCGCGAATCACTGGGCGGACTTCGTGCTCCAGCTCCAGGATTCAACTCTTTGACTATCACATAGTCGACTAGCAAAGCAAGAACCTCTGACGTATACCGAACGCTGTAATTGCCAAAAAGTCTACCAAATGCCATTCAACTAGCTACAATAGTACGTACATTCTACTCTAGTTAAATTAATCCTCTACCTAATTACGCCTAGCTACGCTCGCCGCTTCGCCTCGCATTATGCAACTTATCACCTTATAATTAATTATTGGTTCGCATATAATCGCTTACGCCAAGAAATAATTACGCAAAACAGACCACTTTCACTCACACGTCGCGCCTCTGTCGCACCCCCGAACGTTCTGTGTATTTTAGAATTTCATTTCTACCCGAGCCCCATTGATATGGTTCATTGGTTGCACGTGGCGTTTGGGTCCCCGAAAAACTGACCGCGAACCAATGCCTAATACATCCGTCAAGATTATATTACATTCCAGGGCTCAAAACATTCCAGGCGTGGCAAACGTAGTAATTAAAACTTAAAAATAATGCACCCCAAAACCATCAAATATTTCGTCCCTAACACTATTTTAAATTTTTGTACATATTTCCGAATTGTACTTACAGAAGATATAGGTCTGTTATTAAAATGAACGGCAAACAAATCTTTAGTTCTCCGCAAACTAAGGCCACTGTAAAATGTTTTTACCATAAAAACTCGTTCTTCATTGGAATAATTACCAATTTTTTTGACAAATGCTATCGAACTTGAAAAGCAAGGCATGGCATATTTAAAAATTCCCAAGTTTTAAAATAGTATTTTAAAATAAAAATCGCAATATTATTATTAGCATCATTTGGTGCGTAATAATTTTATCTTTCCATTGATACCATTACCTTCCCTGTAAGTTGAATTGGCGAGCAGAAATTGGCAAAAACGTTCAATACAATGTTAACCGCCTATGTTCGACTTTGAGAATGAGTACCCTGTATAAATAGATAATAGATTATACAAAATTTCTTTAATTTTATTTACTTACATTTTTTAGTTTTTGCCTTTTGTCTTAAAATGCTTTAAAAAACTATTTGGTTTTGGTTCATATATTGAACAAACATATTTACAGGGTAGACATACACATACTAAATATTACATCAACTGGTCAGCCTGGCCTAAACAATACATTAAGTATAGGGTCCAGCAAAAATAAAGAAAAACTATTAGTTACATAACATTTGTTTATCTAAAAGTTGTAGATACAAAGGTAGTGCACGTTATTAAAATATTTTTGATCATACGAGGCAACTGAAAAAAGTGTGGCAAACCTAACTTACTTATTTTCCCAGAACGCCCTATATTTAGATTACTTAAAAGTATTGCGTCGAGAGGCTAATATTTTTACTTCCTTTCACGATACAGGAAGTATTGGATTCACCCTAAAATTTCGAAATTGAGTTTTCAACAGACCTTCACGTTTTAGAGTCCCCTGAACCCAAAAAAACATGTTTTTGTTCATTGGTCTGAACAGAATATCTCAAAAACGAACAGAGATATGACGTTGAAACTTCATATATAAGTTTTGTGTAATATGTAGATGAGACAACAAGCTTTTGAAGAAAATCACATACCGGAAGTACGGTGTTTACTCTTGTAATTTTTCAGTTTTTCTGGATTTTTTCAAAAACGTCTCTAACGATTTTTTTCAAACTTTACATTTTTATTACATTTTTAATGTGTATTGATTTTTTTAATACAGATTGTTCCAGATCAGCATACATTTGCTATTACATGGCATAGTTAATAGTTATTTAACCAACAAGTGTGTTAATGAAGGCGATTAATAATCGAAACTGTTTAAAGCACAAACGAGCGATAGCGAGTGAGTGCCTTTAATAGTTGAGATTATTAATCGCTCATTAACAAACGAGTTGATTACAAAAGTTTTTCGTTGACCGCAAAATCTTTTTTGTGGCGAAAAGTTTGATTAATACAACTAACCTCCATGCAAAATGTCATCAAAACGCCAAAATCACAAAAACAGTTAATTAATGAAAAAGAGTGTATTAATCAAAAACAGTTTATTAATAGATCTATTAATCTATCCTTTTTTAAAAAACAGTTAATTAATGAAAAAAAGTGTATTAATCAAAAACAGTAATTAATGACGTCAATTAATCCATCCCGTTTTAGGAAAAATAATTCATTAATATTGAAATTAACAAGCGGTCAACGAAAAAATATATTTAAGGACTATACGTATCACTATTATAAATTGTTCATTATTCTGAAGATTGAAGTTTTGAGTTCTTTATTCGCTATCACTCTTCAGAACATCAATGGGTAACTTCCTTTTCAGTCTAGTATGTAATTGTTTACTGCCAATGTTGTAGTGTACTGCGCCACTGCATTGATGGATGTTATCATAGAATTTTAGAGCTGTATTCTTTATGTATTCTTCATCTGTGGGAATTTCTGTTTCTCTGTGGAGCTGCGAATTCCGAACAAACCACTGAGCACTAGTTATTATTCGGATCGTTTTGTTTTGTAACACTTCAAGTTTGCGTCAATTGGTTTTGAATGTCGCGCACCAGACACTACACCCGTTGTTAAAACTGGTCGGATGATCGCTGTATAAATGCGAGTTCCACATTTTATTTTCAATGGCGACTTTTTGTTAACGATGGGATAAAGCATAGCCAGTCTTGCGTACGATTCGTTCAATTTCTTGTTGATTTGAAAACTCTAGCTTAGTCTTCGATCGAGGAAGATTCCTAAGTACTTAACCGCACTCTCCTTCGGGTTCCAAGGAATGGGTACATTATTAATAACGATGTTAGGTGGATCTTGTGGACACCGCAGGGTAAAGATTTTGACATCACATTTGCTGGGGTTAATTTGTATGCACCATTTATTAAACCATAAACTGAGGTCGTCTAGGCTTTCCTGAAGGTTGCTTGCGGCTTGGTTAATGTCGTACTCTTGTGTGATGATTGATGATTGCTGTATCATCAACATACATCGCAATGTCTGAGTTAGGTGTTGTAGGAGCGTCATGCATGAAGATATTGAATAGTAGTGGGCTTAATACAGATCCTTGCGAAACTCCCGAGTTGATTTTGCGAGCTGAGGAAGTATACCCCTTTACTCTTATCTGGAATGTTCTATCATTTAAGAATGATTTGATTATATTTAATAAGTAAGCGGGAGTTGACAAGGCTTTTCATTTTGTTTTCGTAACCCCTTTCGATGATCTCCGTGAGAATTTCATGACTAGTAGAGTAGGCGCTTCTGAAGCCAAATTGGAATTCAGGTAGAACATCATTTGCTTCTAGAAACTGATTTAGACGGGTTTGAATAGTACGTTCGAAAACTTTGGAGATTGTGGACAATAAACTGATGGGTCGGTAGTTATTTGAATTTTCATGCGATTTATTTGGTTTCGGAATGTTGCTGTTAATAGATATATAGAGCTCTACGGCAGGTTTTTCAAAAGTATGCTAGGGATCATATCTACTCCTGGGGCTTTTTTATTTTTTAGTTTTTTCATACATCCTTTATTTCTGTTGGGGAGATAGGATTAAGTAATATTTGTCCTTTGAGATTTATGTTTTTTGATTCCGTTTCAACATGGCTGATATGGTTGGGATCGTTGTTATTGAAGGCAGTAGTAAATGTCTTCGAGATATTGTGCGAATATTTGAGATTTATCTTTGTCTTCTGAGATTGTTTGGTCATTAAACTTCAATGTAGGAATCACTGCAGGATGTTTTAGGATCCGTTTAGTGACTTTCCACATATTAGCGTCTCCAGGTGGGAAAGATTCTAGATACTGCTTGTAAGAATTGATTTTGAATTGATCTAGTTTATATTTGCCGTATCAACATATTTAAATGTCGTTTGTCTGCAGGGTTTCTGAAACGTTGCCACATTCTGCGAGTGGAATTTTTTTCTTTGATTAGTTTTAAAACACGGAGTGGAAGTGTTTGGCTATTGACATGTTTTTGTGTGCGAAAGGCTAATGTAGATTGTTTGATTGCCACGTTTATTGTTTCTTTGAATAATTCTATGGTTCGGTCAATTTCTGTTGTGGTAGATATGGTAGCAGGGCATCTAATCTTTTCGTCTATGATATTACAAAAAAGTTCACAATCAATAGGTTCGCTGATTAACCTTGGTATTTTCGGGTAGTAGTAAGGTGTGAAGTTAAGGGTGAATACAATTGGGAGGTGGTCAGAGCCAAGTTCTGTTACTACGGTCTGGTTTATTGGCAGTACAAGATTTTTATTTATTATTATATCGAGAATGTCCGGTAAATGATTTTGTCGATAAGGGTAATATATATGTAATCACTAGGGGCTGTGACATGTAATGCCAGTTGGGACGCAAATGTGTTCAGTTTAATTTCATTAGGGTTGTTGGTTCTGCATCTCCATATTGTATTTTTACAATTTAAATCTCCAGCTACTATTATAGGTTGCGGGCTTCCAAATATATTTACTAGTTCGTCTAGGATGAGTCGATTTGAGGGTGGTTTATATGCTGAGATTATGTTAATTGAGTAGTTATCCTTGAAGGTTAATTTGGCGGCGGTGGCTTCTAGTTGGTGTACGCCTGTCAGATCAATGGGGGTGGCTACAATGTTCTGTTTAATAATTATAGCAGATCCTCCCCATCCTATTGTTGCCTCTCGATCTTTTCTAAAGATGCGATATCTCGGGATTGTAAATTTCTCGTTTAGTATGAGGTGGGTTTCCGTGAAGAAGGCAATATCTATGCTATGTCTTGCCAGAAATGAGATGAAGATAGTTCTTTGAGTTTTTATGCCGTTAGCATTCCAATTCATTAGAGTTAACTTTTCTAGAGTGTTTGATTTATTTGTTGCCATTTTGGAATAACATGGGGACACGAGAGACAATAGGAAGTTTTGAATTTGATCCAAATGAGGGGTAATTAATGTAAGAAGCGACTGAAGAATGTTAGATATAAGGGAATCGGTATTACTTGGGTTATTATTGGTAGTCGTGTTAGGGGGGGGGGGATAGTTATTTTTTACGGTTTGAGCATAGCTTGGGTTGTCAGTGATGTTGGGATTGATAATAGGTTGTATTGCAGGCAGGGATGTTTTTTATTAAGGTTATTTATGTATGTACATCCTTTGTAGTTGGCTGTGTGCCCTCCATCACAATTAACACAAGCAGGTTTAACTTCCTTGGGTTTATTACATTTTAAGAAATGATGTTGTTGGGGGCATTTAACACATCGTGGTGGCATATGGCAGTAGTTCTTCGCTTGTCCCATTAATTGGCAGTTAGTAGGTTGTGGGGTCTCGTTATTCCTACGTCTTGGCTCAACTCATATTACCGAATAGAGTAGTCTGTTTAAATTGAATATTTCCTTAGCTTTATCAGTGCTGTTCAGTTCCACTGCTACGAGGGGCATAGGCATTCTTTTGTTATTAAGTAAACGGGTTACTTTAAGTACGGGATAGTTCAATTTAGTCAATTCGTTGTTTATGTCTTGGCCAGTGATTGATAAGGGGACGCTGCGTATAATTATTGAAAGGTTCGATTTTTCAGGATTCCGGTAAGTATAAAAATGTACCTTATTATCTTCATAATATTTTGTTAGTGCTTTGAAATCTTCAATACTACCTACATTGACTCGCAGTTGATTACATCGGTATGTAGTGGAGAAATCTGCTTTTATTACTTTGTTTATGCCAGCGATTACGTTCAGATAGTGGGTGGCGTTTGGTAGAAATATTGGCGACATTTTGGGGTTTAGTAATGGGTTCGTGATTGATTCCTGAGTCTTATTTAGTGAATTATTGGGGTCGTTGGTGTTACTTATTATGGCGTCATCTTGCTTAGATTGAAGGGTATAATATCTGTTTTGAGTAACCAGCATTTGCGAATTAAAGAGATACCGTTTATTTACGTCTTCGTCCGGTGATGATAAGGGTCTTTTATTGTTAAATACTGTATCCCTGCTTGAGGATTCCTGATAGTCTATTTCCGATTGTTCAACGAGACAGTTCGGTCCCTTGAAAATTATGGTTGGAGATTTTAGGCGAAAGTTATTCGGTTCTGTCATTGGTTCGGGAAGTGTGGACACGGTGATAGTTATTTCGATGCAGGAGTATGCGGGGTTATCTTGTACTTACCACACCACCCCGCAATCGGCTGATTGCGGCGGGCGACGCTGTAAATGTATCACAATTATTTAGTTAGCGCTGCTAATATTATGTGTATCAATCACTAAAAGTTATTCTAATTTCGTTAAAGCGCAGCAAATACGAGGAACACAATTCACGTCTGGTCTCGACACTGTTCATGCATGTCCGTGTATTGATGTGAGATACGTGATTTTCTAATTGAATACCTCTAAAATGGGTTTCTTTTGATGTTTTTTCTATTTTTTTTATTAACTCTTATTTTAAATAGAACACCCGGTATATTATTACATTTTTGAATTCAACTTAAAATTATAGATAAAATTTGTATCTTCAACTAACTCTCTACTTTGTTCGGTTTCTGTAGAATTTGTAATTTTTTTAAAATTTTGACAAATGGTTAAAAATTAAAAATCAAATTTTTGGCTAATTATAAGATCACTGTAAAAGGAAGTTGTGTGCGTGTATCACACCAGATTTTGAATATAAAATTGTGTGTCTAAAGTTAACAATTCGGAGATATTAACGATTTGATCATTTTACCAGCTAAACAGATGCTGGAAACATATTCTGAAAATTCCGATGGATGTGACAGCGCCGCCAAAGGTCAGGATCTGATAGATATTTTGATTTTGATGATGTACCCGGACCTTCATCTCTTCATATTATCGAAACCCAAAAATCCAAATAATCGCATATTCTAAATAAATTGAACTTGAACTTCTACATTACTTTGAAAATAAACGGACCAATCTGTCAATGGTGGATGATTGCCCGAATATAAAAAAACGTTACATGCTTGCCATCATCGGCCGCAGTAGAACGATTATTTTTATTCGCGACACTGGTAAACCGACCACGTCGCCATGCCCTGACAGATGACAATTTTGAAAAACTTGTTATTTGAAAGCCAATAAAATAGGACTTGAAAAAGTTTTATGTTTTGCTTTTACCATTGTTCCGCCATTGCATTCCTCTGTACTCGGTACTCCGTACTTGAATAAGTATTCGAATTCTTTCATTGTGTACTTGTACTTGGTACTCTATTACATTTGAAGTAAAGTATTTGTACTCGATACTTGAGTACTTTTTGTCTGTACTGTTCCGGTTATACGATTTTCTTCAAAAGCTTGCTGTTGCATCTAGATAGTACGAAAAACTTATATGAAGTTTCAACGCCATACCTCTTTTCGATTTTAAGATATTCTGTTCACAGACAGACCGACAGACCAATGAACAAAAACATGTTTTTTAGGTTTAGGGGACACTTAAAACGTAAAAATCTGTTGAAAACTCAATTTCGAATTTTTGGGGTGAATCCAATACTTCCTTTACCGTAAAAGGAAGTAAAAATAAAAGTAATTTTGATATGACTCACACGTGCATAATCGCCGCTTGTCGCCTATTCGTCAAGATAGCGGCCCAATTAAAAAAATCACATGTGAGTTAACGCCCTCAAACCTCGCATGCAATTTCTCAAGGAGCAGAAAAACACGTAATTACAGCCATGTTATTCTTTTGGCTAAACAAAAGCCGAACGCCTAAGTTTTAAAAATAGCATTCTTACGGTAAACGGCCCAAAAAGAGAACCAGGCCAACAACCCGAGATTTTAGGTCCGTTAAAGGAAAGGCCAAATAAGCCAAATCAGCATGTCGTCGGCCGCTCGAGCTAACAAACAAACGCACAAAGAAAGAACGGCTTAAGCCTTCCCTTCAAGGGATTAGCTAAGGTAAATAAGAACGAAGGTGTCAACTCAGAGAACTGGGCCAGCGCCGGAAAGAATTATCCATAAGGAGGTCAATGCAGACATGCCACGCAACAATTAAAAAAATAGCAAATAGCGCGAACAAATTAAATTACAAGTAATTATATATATATATATATATATTAATATGTAAAGAAGCATAATTTAATAAGGAAAACGATGGGCCACATAAAAAAACCGCCGTACGAAATTAAGGACGCCAAATGCAAAAATCGATAAAATGCTTCAAATCAACCCCCGTAAGCGAAATTAGTTCGTCCCACTCTAAAAAAACCCTACAGCCGGAAGGAAGCAGTGGGAGTACGGACCCCTATAAAAGGAGCTTCCCTGGCCTAAATGGGGATCTTATCGAGCTCTGCTCTAGGATCAAAAACCATCTTATCGAGCTCTGCTCTAAGACCAAAAACTTTCTCAGCTTGGGCCCTCCGGCCACTAGAGAATTCCAAAACTGCCAAAAACCTTCTGTTCGAGCTCTGCTCACAGAAGTCAGCCTTGTGACTCCTGGGGATAACTCGAGCCCTGCTCGTTATTGCTAAAGGGTGTCCGGGTTGCCACTATCTACGCCTGCCATCCTCGCTGTCCACGCCTGGAGGAGCGTCCAGCCCCACGTCGAATCGAGCCCTAGCAGCCACCGACGTCGCCGCCCGTCTCAAGCCCAGGCCTACGCTGCGCTATGCCCCAGGTCCTGCCGCCCGCTATGCATAGCCCAGGCCCCATGGAGAACCCCGCCGCCTCCGCTGCATCGCTCCGCAGCACCGCGACACGCGACACGCCAGGATGCCGCCCACGTAAGTTCTCAGAAACAAACACAGCTACTCGAATCTAGTTCGCAGAAACCAACACATGCGAGTGAAGACAGACGCCGCCGCCGTCTGCCCCTACGTCCAGCCCACTGCGAGGAGGAAGACGCCACACAGGCCGCCTCCACGTACGCTGCCGCTCCCATGTCCAGAAGCACGCACCCTTCCACAGGCGCCGCCGCCGCCTACACCTACGTCCAGCTCACTGCGAGGAAGATGCCGCCACACAGGCCGCCTCCACGTACGCTGTCGCTCCTATGTCAGAGAGCTCGCATCACGCCAAAGACGCCACCGCCGTCTACGCGTAAACCCCAACCTCCACAGAGGGCAATCGCCGCCAAGCGACGCCGCTCGCTTGCGCCACCAGCTGACGCCGTTCAGCCTCGCCGCCACTGCACCCATAGCAGAAGGCCGCCCGACACCGCTTCCATAGAGGAAACCAATCATCGCCGCCGCCGCAGCATCCACAAAGGACGCTCGCCGCCGCCCCCTCGTAGCCACAAGCTACGCCATGCCAACCTAGAGCCCACGCCTTCTGGCGGGGCCTAGCCATCGATCATCGAGGAAGAGGAGGATGGACAGCCGCCGCCCGAATTCGCTGCCCGCCGTCGCCAAGCTCGAGGTTCGCTGCAGCAGCCCGCACCTGGAGTGTGCTGTCGTCAGACGCGTTCTGCTCGGCCCCAAGGCGCCCCAAGCTTCAGAGAGACGCTAGCTGCTTGCGAACCAGAGAGCGCTCCGACCCGTCGCGCATCATCCGGCTCGACGCCATCCCCAGGTCGCTCCTGAAACACCAGAAACTCCACGCCACGAAGAGGACTTCGCCTGAGCTCGCGCTTCCAAGCACCGTCGCCCCGGCTTCGCACAGCTCCGCCGAGGATGCACCTGCCACGGCAATGACGCCTCAAGCCTCCGCCGCCGCCCCCTTGGCCTGCCGCCGAGGTCGTCCGGAACGTGGACACCGCCCCGCCCCCAAAGGGCCTCGCTAGGACGCGAGCCCTAGGTCTAAGAAGTCCTGGCCGAAGTGTTCCTGCTGCCAGGTCGACCGCCACCATCCACTTCTCGCCCTAGGAGATGCCCTCCACCGGGCACGCACACGGCATAGCTTATTTTATTTTATTGTTTTTATATATATAGTTTTGGGAGTAATTATATAACATTGTACATAGTAATTGTAAATAAACGCACACTTAAAGACCAATCATGATCTTCTCCAGGAGCGCCAATAGCCGTCTTTCGTGGACATCCCTACCATGAGCTAGCTTGGTAAATGGTCGTAAAAAGCCATTTTTAACCTTCGACACGCCCTCGAGTGTGAGGCCAGTGTCGTATTGTGTTAATTTAATCTCTTTATTATTATGCAAATCATCTAAAATTCATGTCAACGCTATACTTTTTATTAACGCTCATGCCAAGTAGCCGAGGTGATCTGAATACGGCGTAGAACTTCGTTAATGATGCTTTTACTACCCAAGGTCTAATAATTAACAACATATCATTAATTTAGGTACCTGCTTACTTACCTATTACTTTTAATATCTCACATCACTAATCGGTAATCACTGGAGTCAGTCACTTATTGAACAATCAACTAACGAACTAACCAGAAACCTGGAAGACTGCAAGGGTTACAAAACTGCAATTACCTAAACTTTTTATGGCGACTGGCGGCCACATGTCTGAAAGTGGATAAAAATGTGGGTACTAATTGCGCAGCGCAATGTACTGGAAATGAATTCGACTACCCAAAAGTGTATTCGAGTACACAGATATGTACTCGAGTACACGCAAATGTATTCGAGTAGTACACGTAAATGTATTCGAATACCTGAAAATGTATTCAAGTACAGAAATATGTACTCGAGTACAAGTAAATGCGTCAAATACGTTTTTAAAAATGTACTCGTGGACTGAGTACAGTTACTGAGTACTTATACTCGAGTACCGCACAGCTCTGTCCCCTATGTATTTTTTCGGCTTCTGGGTCTCCATTTGTTGAATAGTTGCTTCCTCTTGTTGACTAACTCCTTGATTTCTTAATTCCACCAATAGTTATTACATTTATTTTCCTTTGTTGGAGTTCTTCTAGTTATTTGATGTAGTGCATAGCTATTTAATATAACATACCTTTCTTCTGGCGATCCCAATTGCATTATGTTGTTTTAACTTATAAAAAGAAAACGGTAAAATTGTTATTAAAACTATTATGTTCTATCTTGGATATATTGATTTTGGTTTCTGTGCTTGTTTTTCAGCTTGTGATGTTCTATTTAGTTTTAGGTGTTTTAGAAAAACTATTGTCGTTACTAAATAGTAATAAGAACCGCAAATGGTTCCCTTGTATAACCTGACATATATAGTTTGTATCTAAGAATGTTGTTTGGTAACGCAGAAATGTGTTCCAATATATATTTCTTGGCACCTCGTCCTGAAAGAACCATTTTGGATTTTTTGTGAAAATTGCTGGCATATTGCTATAAAGTGCTATTACCATTTTGTTACAGTGCAAATGGTACTTAAAAAAACAACAAAACCGAAGCGCCACAGATGGGCGTCAATTTGCACCAGCCAGCTTTTAGTCAAGACAAATACAGTTCTAGGCACCTGAAATGAGTTTGTTTGCTACTTCAAAATTGGGGTACATCATGAATTAATTAGGATAAAGGCGCCACAAGGTTAGAATCAAACACCAGGTCTTCATGACATCTCTAACCTTGGAGAAACATCAACAAAGTCGCAGGAAAAAAATTGTGAGCTAGACTTACCTTGCCTTTCAGCTAGCTAATAATTTGGCTATAAAAACACATTCTTCATGTCTGCCTTGCAATAGAATACAATAAAACACTCAATAATATTCTAAGTACTATAATGAACACACCAATTTAAGAGAAATCCTGATGCAGCAATCTTCAGACTAATTTCAACTAAATATTTCCCTGTATGACATCACGAGAATAGAAACTATGGAAATATTGACTTCAAATACGTAAACGATAGCCAAGAAGGCATTCAAATATCCCTGAAACCTGAAGGGTTACTAATACCTAAATTCAGTAATACCAAAGAGCATATAATGAGAAGAGGCTCAGCCATATAGGTTTCAACGTATATGTTGTTAAATGGGTTGCATACCCACGTTTTACGAATTAATTTACAGAAAGCAAACGTCCTTTCGGGTTTTCTACCTGAAACCAGCTGGCACAACCATGAAGTTACTCCGGCGCGAAGATAAATTAGCCATGTTGCCACATAGTTGCCGCGTTCTGAGAAGGGAGTACAGATCGATAAAATCGAAGGAATTTTACAATCGAAATATTCGAATTTTTGTACAAATCTGAAAAGCGCAATTTTTCGTTGTTGTAAAAACGTGTTTTAACAATAACGATTTTATTCTTATTTTAAATTTATTAATTGGTATCATTCGGAAGTCCGGAGGTAATAAATTAAAAAACTTCGGTGCATGGTTTATTGAGGCGCAGGTAGTCAACGCAGATATTATTTTGATGTCGGGTATCGGCTATGCTTGAATTTGGGGTAACCGCCGACGTGCTCCACAGGGGTGCCAGATCTCACGATTTATCGTGAGTTCTCACGATTTCATTGCAAATCTCACGATCTCACGATAAGGACTATTTATCGTACGATTTTTTTATCCATTCTATTTTAAAGAATTTTATCATAAATTGTGACAATAAATGATTAAACAGAAAAAAAATGTGTGTTAGTCTTAATATGATTTAATGTATGCTGCCAGTGATTTTATCATTTCCCGCATTATCATCAAACTAGCTGAAACCCGCGGCATATGCCGCATTTAAAATATACGACGAATCTAATAACTTTTGTTGCACTAAAGAAAGTTTTAAAATCACGTTACAGATTGGAAATATTTGGATAGCCTCCAGGCCACTTTCTTCCTACATATTGGATACACCGATACTGCTGAATTGAATAGTGTCTTCTTTTTACTTCCTTTTACGATAAAGGAAGTATTGGATTCACCCCAAAAATTCGAAATTGAGTTTTCAACAGATCTTCACGTTTTAGGGTCCCCTGATCCCAAAAAACATATTTTTTTTCATTGGTCTGTGTGTCTGTCTGTCCGTGTGTCTGTCTGTCTGTGAACAGAATATCTCAAAAACGAAAAGAGGTATGGCGTTGAAACTTCATATATAAGTTTTGTGTACTATGTAGATGAGACAGCAAGCTTTTGAAGAAAATCGCATAACCGGAAGTAGGTGTTTACTCTTGTGATTTTTCAGTTTTTTTCGATTTTTTCAAAAACGGCTCTAACGATTTTTTTCAAACTTTACATTTTTATTACATTTTTAATGTGCATTGACGTGAAATAGGTGATTTTCCAGTTGAAAACTTCTAAAGTGGGTTTATTTTGTTTTTTTTTTAAATTTTTTTATTAACTCCTATTTTAAATGGAACACCCGGTATATTATTACATTTTTGAATTCTGCTTAAGATTTTAGAGAAAATTTGTCTCTTCAACTAACGCTCTATTTTGTACCGTTTTTGTAGAATTCGTAATTTTTGAAAATTTTTGACAAATGCTTAAAAATTAAAAATTAAATTTTTGACTAATTATATGATCACTGTAAAAGGAAGTTGTGTGAGTGTATCACACCAGATTTTTTCTGTTCAGTATTAAATGCCTAGAGAAATAATAAACTGTTGGTATAGAATGAAATGTCCCTAAGACAGAAAGAGAACTGAATGTCAGCGCCTCTAGTGGCCGGGAAGTTCATTTTGGCGGGAAATTGAAAATACATTTCTGGTAATATTTTACTATACTGTTTATTGAAATTTGATATTTGATAACCTAGCATGAGACAATCAGTGATAATCATAGAAATCCATAAATCATCGTATTGGTCCATGCTGGTTTATCAAGATCGTTTTCACATGGCAGCTTTGGTTTTCACTTCCTTGGGTACTGATATTAACAATTTGTGACCAAGGTATAATTACTCGACGCTATTCTTGGGCTAACAGTCAACAAAAGAAAAAAAACGACATAATATAATAGTTGATTTATTGTCCAACAAAAAAATCTCCATTTATAGGACACTTAACAACTACAAAAATAATTACATAATTTGGTGCACAAATAATAGGTATAAATATATAAATTTAGGCATAACAAGTTTGGCTCCAATGAGGAAGTCATCGCAGCTACGGAGGCGTTTTTGGAGGGACAACCGTCCCACTTCTATTTGGAGGGGTTAAGAAAACTGGAGAAGCGTTGTGCTAAATGTGTTAGCTTGAGGGGGGAGTACGTTGAATAAAATGTTTCATATTTCGCTAGCACGTTTCTTTCTATTTAAAGCCTGGAACTTTTCAGCACATCCTCGTACTAGATAAGCTGCCTTAAAGCAGCATATTTTATCGTAGGTAAACTAAGGTCAAGAGTTTCCCAACATTTTGAGGTAAGCTGTATTTTGTCTCAAACTGTTGCAAATTTACCTGTTTGTAATATTGGTGTTTGAGGACGAGGTGTTATACTCTCTGCCTCAGTGTTCAATACTGCACCTGGTGTAATACAAGCAAACTCTATAGTTTCCCCAGGATGCTCTAATCGAAGTACTGCCGTAGGCCTTGCTCCTAGCTGGGGCTCAAGAATTTCACCCTGCGGGATGCTATGTGAATATTCTCGTTCGATCTGGGGCATAACTGCTAGGAAAAAATAGCATGCCACATTCAGCTACTTAAAAAAATAACCTTAACTCACCTGGCATAGTAGTTGAAAAATCTGCAGTAAGATGTTGTGCCACTTCTATCAGGGATGAACTTTGTTGCTCTGCAACTACCCCAAAAAACTACCTACATGCGTTATGTATACACCTACCTAACTGGCAAAAATAGTTTTGGTAACGCTGTTCTTTTTACAACATTATTTGGGCCAAAATCTTCTTTGACAAAATGTTTGTCGCATACCCGAAAGTTATCGTAAACATAGTTTTTATTGAGGGTAAAAAGCTTTCTGTTACCAATTGCATGCAACAACTTGGAGTATAATTCAGGGTTTTTTTCAGGATGTATAAATCGATGTCGACCGTGGTTCCTCTCAGGGATGCAGTTTGGCACGCAGCAGTTAATTTTAACCATTTTAAATTGGTTAAGAACCTGGAAAAATAATAAACCAAGTCTTATTTCTCTAGGGGTAAGAATAATGACTGACAGGAGAGCGATGTCCGGTAAATAATATAGATCACTGCAAGGCAAACTCTACAAGTGGCGCCATCTGATCGGCCGGGAAGTGCGGCTCTTTGAGCAACTATGACTGTCCTCACTTTTACCCATACTGTTTTCATTCTATACCAACGGTTTATTATTTCTCTAGGATTAAATGCTAATTATTGTTACAATGCTATAAATCCAGTTAGTGGAAATGTCACTGGGACAGTTTCTAAAAACTAAATTCCTGGAATTTGCTGATCTCTAAAAGCACTATATTTAGACAAACCTACAATTTTCTGAAAATAGGGACAATTAAGTACTTATCTGCTTTTGGAATATCCCAAATATAAAGGAAATATTATGTTTTATTGTTATGATGGATAATTTGTATACGTATTTAAGTGTCTAATTCCTATTCCAAAAACTCAGGTAATCAACCCCACTTGTAAAACAACCTGATATCAGCAACATTATTGCTTAAAGTTCTTGGTGTTCAGTCGCTTTTGTAATTTTGTCTTGGTATATTGTTTATTTGGCTTGGTGTCTTGTTCTTATAAGTGGTGTGTGAATCAACATTAGGGCGACCACCCGTCCCGATTTACCCGGGACAGTCCCGTGTTTGATGACCAATGTTCCGGTCCCGAGTTGGTATCGCCCGGGACATAACATTTCCCGATAGAGGGTAAATTTATTTCCCCCCTTTATTTCATGTATTACGACTTCGTTTCGTCAGCAAAAGCAATAGCTGACAAAATTTTTTAGCTCTTTGAAAAAGCACAATCTTCCAAGTAATAGAATATCAGCATTGTCTGCAGATAATGCAGCCGTAAATTTTGGAAAACAGAACTCCGTCTTTAAAATACTATCTCTCGAAAATGATAAACTCTTAGCTGCACATTGTCCAAGATTTTAAGAGTTTTACTTCCTCTTACGAAAGGAAGTATTGGGTTCACCCCAAAAATTCTAAATTGAGTTTTCCACAGATTTAAAGTCCCCTGAACCCAAAATACATATTTTTGTTCATTGGTCTGTCATTCTGTCTGTGTATGTGTGTCTGTCTGTCTGTGAACAGAATATCTCAAAAACGAAAAGAGGTATGGCGTTGAAACTTCATAAATAAGTTTTGTGTACTATCTAGATGCGACACCAAGCTTTTGAAGAAAATTTTTCAAAAACAACTCTTAAAACGATTTTTTTTCAAACTTTACATGTTTATTACATTTTTAATTTATATTGATGAAAGATAGGTGATTTTCCAGTTGAATACCTCCAACGATTTTTTTTTAACTTTACATTTTTACTACATTTTTAATGTGTATTGATGTGAAATAGGTGATTTTCCAGTTGAATACTTCTAAAGTGGGTTTCTTTTGTTTTTTTTTGCTATTTTTTTTATTAACTCCCATTTTAAATAAAACACCCGGTATATTATTACATTTTTGAATTCACCTTAAAATTCTAGAGAAAATTTGTCTCTTCAACTAACGCTCTATTTTGTACCGTTTTTGTAGTATTTGTAATTTTTGACAAATGGCTAAAAATTAAAAATGAAATTTTTGACTAATTATAAGAACACTGTAAAAGGAAGTTGTGTGAGTGTATCACAACAGATTTTTATGCTTGGAGTTGCGTCGCGTGGTATTGTTTTGTTTGTTGATTTAGCGTTTTTAAAGTTATTTTAACAGTTTTAAGTGTAGTTAATAGTGGTTAGTAGTGTTAGAAATATTATATAGTGACATTATTGTTTAAGAACTAAGGTGTTGTTATTGAAGAAAGAGATTATTAGTGGGTAGGTATTCTCCAGCATACATGGCCAACTTCTATTTTAAATAAACGCAATTTTTTGAAAGGGGAAGAAAATGGAGCTGAGCAATTATTATTTAACCCTCGAGGAAGCACACCGAGATAGATACATGTCGAAAATATCAACAATTGAAGTTGATCCTTACTTAATCGCATTAGAAGATTGCTCGGGCGAGATTGAAAGTTTCCCGAAAGTTTTTTATCCGGATTTATTTAATTATTTAGTGTACGCCAAAAGTGCATATACATGTGAACAAATGAAAGCCTACAAAAGTCTCGAGGCATATAATCAGGCAGCTTGTGGCTGGGTAAAGATTTGCGTGAAAACCTTTGGGTGTTGCGTGCTTGTATTAGGAAACGTAAGAATTTAATATATTATAATGATAATTATGTACTTAACTATATTGTTTGTTGTAGGTGTTGCACTCTCAACGTCTAAGAGAGAAGTTGCTATTGCCGTGGATAATTGCGAAGAAGGACGGTGAAATTGTGTCTGCGCATTGCGACTGAGTTGCTGGGCTTGGTCAAAGCTGTACACATGTGGCAGCAGTGCTATTTTGTCTAGAGGAAGCTGTGAGGAAGTTGGAGCAAGTTAGTTGCACGGGTAAAACGGCATATTGGATGCCCCCAACAAATAAGCCTGCCGATCCAAGTCGTGGGGTGGACTTGGACTTTGCAACTGCAAAAAAGAAGAAAGTTGGGCACGATCAACCTCTGCGATGTAGAGACAAGGAGAGAACAGTTGTACCCTCAATGACTGAAGATGAGAAATTCGATTTACTTCGAAATTTGGCAAACACTTCTCAAGGTTCGGTACTGCATACCGTCACGAAGCCCTTTTCTGAGCGGATTTATGCTGAAATTGAATACAAGAAAAAATTTACGATTATGGTACATTATAAGGAGGAGCACGAGAACAAAACATTACGTGAACTGCAAGAAATAGGTAATTATAGTTAAATTTAATGAGAATAACATTTACCTAATGTAACAATTTTCAGGTTTGTCCGCAGATCTGTCGGTACCCAACCTAGACTGCAGAAATATTGAAAAGGAAACACGACTGCAGTCCAAATCAAGAGCTTGGTTTTTGTATCGAGCTGGAAGAGTGACAGCTTCTAAATTTAAAAGCTGTTGCAGGACCTCCGTGGATAAGCCATCCATGTCAGTAATCAAGTCCATCTGCTATCCCTCTCAATATAAATTAAAGGTGAAGGCCCTAGAGTATGGATGCGAACATGAGGTGCAAGCCGTTGCTGATTTTACTAAAAAAATGCAGGAGACGCATGAAAATTTTGGAGCGGACAAGATGGGTTTGTTTATAAATTCCAATTACCCATATTTTGGTGCATCTCCAGATGCAGTTGTACAATGCGATTGTTGTGGTATGGGTCTTCTCGAGGTGAAATGCCTATATTGTGCAAGACATAGTGGTGTAATTGAATTGATGGAAGAGAAAAAGAATTTTTTTTTTAAGTTTAAGGATGGTGAAGTGACAGTTTCAGAAGACCATGCCTATTATTATCAGGTGCAAATGCAACTTGCTCTTACGAAAGTAGACTATTGCTATTTACTTGCGTGGAGTAAGGAAAACTGTACTTTCACCAAAATCCAATTCAACAGCGTATTTTGGGAACGTGAAAGCGAAAAAGCAAAAAATCTGTTTTTTAAAGTACTTTTTCCTGAGGTACTGGGAAAGTATTTTACAAAAGCGGAAACAAAAGCAGACGAAGCAGAAGTAGAAAAACATTAAGTTTCGAGAATTCAAGCGTGCGAACGTGTTTATTTCGTTCTCTGCATACTTTACAAAAATCTTAGTAACGTTTTTCTTTAATATTAAGAATATCGTTAGTGGTGCAAATCAATCATGCCTTTAATAAAAAATTGTGGTGCCTGCGGCAAGCCCCTTGCTCCTGAAAAAGAGGTAACTTGTGTTTGTGATAAGTGTCGAATTCCATTACATTCTGCCTGCTCGGGTCTTACTCGTACCGATGTTCAACTGCTGGTCTCGAGTGATAGCAAATACCGGCCCACTTTCCATTGTGATAACTGCACTTCTAATAAAAATGAAATTTCTGAATTGAAAACGTTGATTGAAAAACTATCAACTGAAATTGAGGCTTTAAAACAAAAAACAACATCTGTGACGGAAATCCAAGGGGATGCAATTGAAAATGTAATCAATGAAATTAATGAGCGTAATAAAAGGTCATCCAATATAATAATTTATAATATTAACGAGTCTGAGGCTGTCGATAAAAATAGCCGCATAGCTCATGATAAAGATGTTGTTACTAATAGTATAAAAAAGTTACCTAACGTCAACATTCAGCCGTTGCAAGTTTACCGGATTGGGAAACCAACTTCGGGAAAGGCCCGACCTGTGAAAGTTATTTTCAAAAATCCTAGTGACGCTAAAACTATCTTGAAAAATAAATTCACCCTACAAGAAAACTCTAACATTCGTTATGCGTCAGATCAAACCCCTTTACAGCGTAAATATTTGGAAAATTTGAGAAAATCTTTAACGGATCGATTGAATAATGGCGAACAAAATTTAACCATCAGGTATTTGAACGGTGTGCCGAAAATTACCGATAAATTATCAAAAAACTAAATAATCCGACCACTTCCATACCTTCATCGTGTACTGATAGCGAGAACTTTTTACATATTTGCCACATCAACGTAAGATCTCTAGTATCATGCTTTGACAACTTTTCGGAAGCAATAAAAAATCACAACTTTCAATTAATAGCTGTATCTGAAACCTGGTTAAATCCAGGTTTTCCATCAAAACTGGTCCATATTCCTGGATATGAAATTATTCGTGCTGATAGAGATTCTAGAGGTGGTGGAGTATGTTGGTACATTCAAACAAATATACGCTATAAAGTTATTAAATTGGACTTCATGACTCTTGAATATTCTGAACAGCTATGGATAACCATAAAAATTGACAATAAAAATATTGCATTTGGAGCACTGTACATACCAAAGAAGTGTTACGGGGGCATCGATGAAGTTGAAACAGCTTTATTGAATATTTCTATGACTGTTGATGATATAGTCATGGTGGGGGATATCAACATAGACCTGCTAAACGTCACGTCAACATACACTCGGCATTTTAATAATTTTACTACTGCTTTTAATCTAAAGCAAATTGTTGACAAGCCAACCAGGATTACCCATCATTCAGCTACATTACTCGATATCATATGTGTCAGTAATAACGCCCAAATAAATAAACATGATAATTTGGATATTTTGGAAACAACAGATCATTTATTAACTTACTGTGTGCTAAATTACATAACAGTAAAGCCTACGCCAAAAACGATAACTTATCGTTGTTTTAAAAATTTTGAAATGGATTCGTTTAATCATGATGCTGCGAACATCGATTGGAAATATTTTGATGCACTTGATAATGTAGATTCAAAAGTTGAGGAGTTTAATAAAATAGTTATTGAAATATTTGATAGACACGCACCCTTAAAGACCACAACACTGCGACATAAATATAGACCATATATAACTGATACATTAAAGCTAATTATCAAAATGAAGAATAAAGCGCACAGAAAGTTTTTAAAATCAAAGCTTGAACGGGATCGCAGATATTACGTAGATTTGAAAAACTATTTGAACACTGCAATAAAAAGCGAGAAAGCGGCTTACATCCAATATCAAACTCGTATACACAAAAACAATCCTCGTGTGCTTTGGAAAAATTTTGCTTCATGGAATGTTCACAATAAACCCCACTTTGAAATGTCTGAAGAAATAAAAAACGTCGACTTAATTAACAACTACATCGTGAATAGTATGCAAAATGTAACTGTAGATGACGCCCTACTCGACTTCTTCAACCTTAATGAGTACACCACTTTAAAGAAACATGACCCACACATACCATCAGTAAGTGAAGACGAAATAGATAAAATTATTTTGGGTCTAAAATCAAATGCAACTGGATGTGATAACATAAATTTAACAATGCTAAAACTAATCTTACCATTTTGTAGGAAGCCTATATCGAATATTATCAATCTCTCACTTGAAAGTGGAACTGTGCCTTTATTATGGAAGAAAGCAATTATTAATCCTCTGCCAAAGGTACCTACAGCAAAAGACTTAAAAGACATTCGACCCATTAGCATACTGCCCACTTTATCCAAAGTACTTGAAAAAGTAGTTAATAATTTTTTAACACAGCATATCTTCTTAAACGACTTGCTACCTAACACGCAATCAGGATTCCGGAATAAGTTCAGCACAACTACTGCTATGCTAAAAATAACAACGGATATTGCTCGCAACATAGATAACTCCGAAGTTACCTATTTAGCTCTCCTCGATTACAGTAAGGCTTTCGACGTTATTAACCGAAAATTGTTACTAGCCAAGTTAAAGTACTACGGAATCAGTCCAAGAACTTTACATTGGTTTTGTAATTACCTATCAGACAGGTATCAAACAGTAAAAATAGATAATTGTATGTCACAAGAACTTCAGGTCTTCCATGGTGTTCCGCAAGGGAGCATATTGGGGCCCACTCTCTTTACAATTTTTACTGCAGATCTGCCAGATGTGATGGTAAATCAATGGAATGTCCATCTTTACGCCGATGATACGCAGTTGTATAAATCTTGCGTACCAGGGAAAGTGAATACTCTTATCAGCGAACTTAATATAAACTTGGAACGTATACTGGATTGGTCAAGAAAAAATGGTCTGCGTTTAAATGCTACTAAAACATCAGTACTGTGTATTGGTTCGAAATCAGCAGTGAACAAAGCAAGTGCAACTTTAACACAACAGATAATTTTAAGTGATACTGTTTTAAAAGTTAATGAAAGCGCTCGTGATCTGGGTTTATTAGTTGACCAACACTTGAATTTTGAAAAGCATGTTACCCGAAAACGTAGTGAATGTTACTCAAAACTAAAAGCATTGTGGAAATTTAAATACGTACTACCACAACATGTGAAGTGGAATCTAAGCAATTCACTTATTTTAAGTTATCTTGACTACGGAAGCAGTGTGTATTACAACTTTCTTACCAACAGTATGCAGAACAAGTTACAAATTATACAAAATTGTTGCTTGAGGTTTTCATTTTTAATTCCTTATAGGGACCATGTTACTCCACACTATATTAGGTTAAATATTCTAAAGATAGAATATAGATTTATGTTGTTATTTGGTACAATGCTGTTTAAAATTATAAAATCAAAGGAGCCTTCATATTTATATAACCTTCTAATCAAGCGCTCAGAAGTACAATTGACCAATATTAATTTAAGAGGCAACGAGCTATTTTCTATACCGAAGCATTTGACATCGAAATTTGAGGGTTGCTTTGAATACGTAGCTCCTAAGTTAATTAATTCTTTTATATTGGCATTTTCGCAGCCTACTGTTTTTAAATTTCGAAAAGCATTCAGAGCTCAGTTGTGCGATCTCCAGAAATTTTAATAATGCACGTTTTTATTTGCTATTTATCATTATTTATGTATTTTGTTATGGGAAAGGTGAAAAACAGCTGAGCTGATCCTTTTCCATTTGAGCATATGCATTGATTGATATATAAATATTTCTTTTTTTTTATGTTTATGTTACTTAATTATTATATTGAAACGTCGGTGATTCTATTATGCTCAATAAATATTATTATTATTATTATTATTATTAAAAGCAGGACAATGACTGGGAAGATGCAAGATGTCCTGTAGAGTTATATGATGAAGTTGTTCTAACAACATCAGAGGACGAAACAAATGGTGCTGCAGAATTGCTACAAGCCGATCCAAATAAAGTTTTGTATTGTGTGTGTCAGCAAGAAGACGATGAGAAAACGCCAATGATAGGGTGCGACTCCGGGTTCTGCAAAATCGAATGGTACCGTTTGAGTTGCCTAGGTTTAAAAACAACACCTGATAATAATCCGTGGATTTGCAAGTTTTGCAAATAAACATTTATAACTCTTTCTGTAGGTTTAACATACAGATTTTATGAAATGTAATGCTTTTTTGTGAGCTAAGTAATATGTAAGGTATTATAATAGCTATTATATTAGTATTTATTTGTTGGAATTAAATAAAAATAATTTGCTTTTAACAGTTTTTTATTTGAAATATTTAGTCAAGTGGAACAATTCCAGGACACAAATTTAATAATACTGAACAAACCACTACTATTTTATCAATAAATGCAAAATCATCGTCCCCCTTTTTCAGGGCTACTAAAGGGAAAATTTCGTGCAATATTTTAAATTTTAATTTCAAAAGCCCTACCACTCTCTCGATGTGAATTCGTACGCTTGCTAATTTCCTTGTCGATTCTACCTCTAGAGCATTCAACTGTTTTCTTTTTTTTTTAAAAGCAGGGCACTGTACTTCTGCACAATAGATTTTAACTGAATCTTCTATGGCAAAACCTCGATCAGCTACGACTAAGTCGCCCGGCATTAATTTGTCGAGAAAGCCACAGGTTTCAGCGGAGTAATGCCTATTAAAAATTTCATCGTGTGATGGTGCTTATGAGACCAAGTTTTTGCAGCTGCCTCTAGATTTGAGGGTTTCTCAATAAAAACCTCGAAACAATCAATTATCACTGTAGTGCGTAACTTTAAAACATTTTTAAATGAACTGGGCATGTTCATTTGTATATCCTCTCTGCTTGGCCATTGTATAAAACACTTTAGTCTGCAATAAAGAATTTCGACAACCCTTTCAAATGTTTGTGCCGCTGTTGTACGGTGGCACTGAAATCTATTGCCCAGATCAGTAAACGCTGAATTTAGCCTTAATTTCATTAAACCTAACACTAATTGTTGAAATTTTGTCAAACTGCCTTGTCCTGAAAGGTAAGGCTCTACT